>BSBK01009856.1:180000-186209 GCA_027943335.1 Chamaecyparis obtusa
GTCACAGTCCTTATTTATTCTTGTGCTGATCGCTCAACTTTTGTGAAGTCAATTAATTCTATTCTAATATATACTGTTTTGTTTTCAATAGCATTGTCTAAATTATCTTTTTTGCCTTTGGGTATAGTTTAAAGTTGAATTATATTAGTTTATCCATTAAATTGTGAAAAGAAACACGCAAAGTACTGTTCAAACTTTTAAATACTGAGGAACATAGGAACATATAAACACTGAGATAAACAAAAGAGCACGATACGTACTTAGTTATCTTCCTTAGACAGGCTTACAAAACATGTATTGAGTTGACCACTCGAAAGAGAAACATAAATTACATGACGCAACACATACTTAAGAGTTTTATTTACGCGGACTTTACCGCTTAGTCCCGTAAACCATCTTTCTACCAATTATTCGTGCCCCCACTTTGGTTCCCAATGTTCTGTTGTTTGTTCTCATTGCCTTTGTTGGATTGAATGCTCTGATTGCCCAGTGCGTTATACTTATTCATCTTCTTGTTGATGTTCGCATTGATCTTCTGATTTTCTCCATTGTAAATATTGTAACCATTGTCTGCAGTGCTATTCACCTGCCCATTTTTGTTGTTCTGAATGGTAATCTTCGGCTTAGTTCTCCCTCAGTTAAGGTATACTCTCCTCCTCATAGAAGAATTTCTAATTGCAACATAAAAGAATCCTCGGTGAGTTCTCCTAAACAGAAGAATTTAGTTATTAAAAATAATATGATTAGTAGAACTCAAAGACTATGTGCAGATTATGGCCTTCTGTGCAGATGGACCGGCATTGGGGCTTCCTTGGAAAAAATTGTCAGCTGGGTAAAATAAAAATTAAAAGATAAGGTATGTATAATTATCCTTCCTAATGAATTCCTGTATATAGATTGCTCTAGCAAAGCATTAAATGAAAAACTTCTTGCGGAGGGTCTCCCGAAATTCAGAAACATTGACTTTGAATTTTTGGGTTTTGGGTTGAAAAAGCTATTAAACTCATAAACCTCCCAATTGAACTTTGAGATACGGATTCTCTTAGAGGTATAGGAAATAGTTTAGACAAATTTGTAGGGTTTATAGACCTTGAAAAAAATTATGTAGAAAAAATCATTATTGTCACTATGGATCTTAATGAACCTCTCAATTTCTCCCTGGAAGTATGTTGTGACACACGGGTAGCGCATATTTAATACTGCAATTACTTTAGTTAAACTGAGAAATTGTGTTTTTATGTTGTTTTTTATTTGATTTTCATATTTCTTGGACATCTATTAGTGAGCCTGATCTATTATGGTTTTTCTAAATATAGAGTTAAACATTTATGTGATTCAACTGTATAAATTTTGTGTAATATAAAAGAAAACTGAATAATATTATTTTGTATTAGATTATTAAACTTAACTTTCCTTCTTATCAAACATTTTATTCAAATATGAATTCTATTAAAAAATGTTATTTAATAATTTAATTAGACTTAAAAAATTTAATTCACCCTTCATAATTAAATCACACATTAATACTTATGTCATAATAATCTCAAAAAATATATCAAAGTTTAATAATTAAATCTATTTATAATATTTAAATTAAATTTTGAAAAGTTAAATCAAATTTTAATAGAAAAATCAATTTATAAGTTTCAAATCAAACTTGAAAACTCTAATCAATTTGAAAAAAATAACATTTAAATTTAATGTTTGACCAAGTTTGAAATTTGACTTCTTACGTTTCAAATTTGATCTCAAGGATCTCCTAACTATACTTAAAAACATAGGTTTAAAGTTGAACAATTTAGTTTAAATGTTAGAATTACAGTCAAACTTATTTAATTAAATTAGAAAATAAAGTCAAGCTTAATAAATAAGGTTAAATTTTACAAAAAAAAAAGAAAAATAATACAAATCTATTAAAAATGTATAAATTTAGTTCAATTTTACAATGGAAGAGAAATATCTTAAAGAAAGCCAACCTATGACAAAGAAGTCAACCTTTAGACTTAGAGTAAATTAGTTTCGTCAAATTTGATTGGTTAAAATATTTTAGCGATATGAGTGTTTTTCAGAGGTTTGTTAAAATATTTCAAAGAATTTGAAGTTTAAGATTTTTAATGACTTTCAAATTATTATTTTTATTAAGTTTTATTATTTATAATTTTTCTTTTTTTTTTGTTCAGATTGTCTTAGGTTTGTCTATTATTATTGTATATTGATTATTATTTTATTTATATTTTACATATCTATAATTTTAAATTTTGTTGTCTTGTTTGGTTGATTAAATGTAGTTATTTTTATTTTTTAAATTAAATAATCAAGAGTTTACAAGCTGATATAATAAAAAAGAGGTGGGAGGCAAGCCTACCACCACCAACAAAGGTCCAATACAAAAAAAAGCACAAAAAAGTGCACCAATGATCAAAACTAATCTAGAATATCATCCTGATCATCAATCCATGCTGTCCATCCAAGCTCACCCTCCATCCAAATGATTTTTTTCTGATCCAGAATCTGAAAGAAGAATTCCAGTCTATCAGAGAAGGGGCCTCTGGTAGCACGCATCTCTTTAAGTAGTTCCTTTAAAGCACCTTCAAAAGCTGCCTGGTTATCAATGATAGAGGCCCATTCCAACCCATGTTTCATTTCATAGATGAACATCGTAGCAAGCCCATCATGTAGAAATCTTTTAAGTTTTTCTTTCTCGAGCTTCATGATACAATGAATCTGCGAGACAATCTTAAGATGTATAAGTTTCAATTGAAACAAAGTAAGGGTACTATCAGCATCTTGAAATTTGCTTTCATTTCTACTTTTCCAAATAAACCAAAGAATATGAGAGGAGATAATATTCCATAAAAAGTTAGAATACTTTTTAAAACCATGTATATTTCCAAAAATAGTATCTAAAACAGAGATATGATCAGGTATAGAAAAACCAAAAAACTTCCAGATATTTCTAGCAAACTGGCACGTAAAGAATAGGTGCCTCAAATTCTCAGGAGCCCTGCAAAAAGAACAATTATCAGTGATACCAGTTTGATTTTTAAAAGGAAGCCTATCAAGAAGAAGCTGCCATTTAAAATGCAAGATTTTAGGAGGAATACGAGCTTTCCAAAAAAATTCAAACATTTTTTGCCATTCAAGAGGACTCAAATTCATATACCACATAGTATTTAAATGAAGGGTAATAGAGTTATCCTTGTTAAGCACTTTATAGATATCCTTGGCCTTAACCTTATCCAGTAAAGATCCATCATCCCATCTAAATTGCAAAAACCGGTGTGAGTCCACATCACATCTACAAGGAAGGTTAAGGATACTGTGATAGGCATGAGAAACCATATTATAGGTACGAATATGAGAATCAGGAAGATTGAACTTATCCTTAAAATGCTGCCAACTAGGGAGACTATCATCCTCAAGAAGATCAATAAAATACTTAATACCTTGGCTATTCCAATGCTTCGCAGAGCAGCCTTGAATCATAGCAAGAGGTTTACCATTATGTTTCAGATTCCACCATATGGAATGTTCCCCATGAATTGAGTTAATGTCACTAAATTTAAAATTATATATATATCCCCTCACAAGCTCCCAAGCCTTCCAAATGGATTTAAAGACCAGGGAGCCTTGGACAGTCACCGAGAATGACCCAGCAACAAGGTCAGCGAATGGTAAATTTTTCCAATGCTTAGCCTGCCTAGGATAGCCATTCTGAATATTATTCCTAATAAGAATCTTCCAAGGTTCCTGACCATCAAGAGCCTGGAAGATCCATTTAGCAGCCAAGGCTATACCCTGTGTTTTCAAGTCCTTAAGACCAAGACCACCACATTTCTTCTCAATATGACACCAACTCCATCTAACAGCATGCTTCTTTTTATTTCCTTTGCCATCCGACCAAAGGAACCTCCTAATGGCCTTCTGGATTTCCAAAATTTGATAATTACTAAACATCCACATGGAAGAATAGTATATACTATATGAAGACAAGATTTTTTGACAAACCTACACCGTGCCAGCAAGCGAAAGAACTCTATTATCCCAGTTATACAATTTCTTAACAATTTTATCTTTGACCCAAGTCCACATATCTTTGAGGGAGGGGGAGATAGAAAAAGGAACCCCCGGGTATTTGACAATCTTGTTAGGTCCACCCCATGAGTACCCGAATTGAGGAAACCAATCAGGTGGTTCCTCATCCCATCCAAGCATAATAGATTTAGATTTAGAGATACGAGCACCAGACATAATTTCAAAAAACTCAATTTTTTGGTTAAGATGTTGAATATTAGAACATGAAAGTTCCAAGAACAAAGAAGTATCATCCGCAAACTGGATGTTAAGCAAATCAGAGTTATCAGGGAGGAGAATCCCATTAACTTTGGGAGAGATACTGTTATCTCTGAGAACATAATATAAAGCATCAGAAGCAATAACAAAGAGGGTAGGAGCAAGAGGGCATCCCTGCCTAATAGACCGAGACAGAGGGATAGGATTAGTCAACAACCCATTAATTTCAATTCTAGCAGAGGAATCTTTAAGTAAAACTTGAATATATCTAACAAACTCATCAGGGAAGCCAAAGGCCTGAAGAATAACAAGGATAAAGTACCATTCAACATGGTCATAGGATTTCTCAAAGTCTAAAAGAAACATAGCAGACCTCTGGTTTGAGCCCTTGGCCAATCCATAGCCTCCCAGCTCGTAACAAGGTTCTCAAGAATATACCTACCCTTAACGAAACTAGTTTGGGTGGGACATATGAAGTTCAGAAGAATATTAACAAGCTGAGAAGCCAAAGCTTTAGCTAAAATTTTGTAGGAAACATTAAGCAGAGTGATAGGGCACCAGTTCTTAATGAAAGAATTATCTCCATCCTTAGGAATAAGTTTAATAATCCTAGTATTGATAAGATTGCCAAGGGTACCACAATCATAAGCTTCTGAGTATAAATCAAACAAATCCTTGACAATCCACTCAATATTAGATTTATAAAATTCAGTAGGCAGACCATCAGGCCCAGGGGCCTTATCTTTTTTAAGCGTATTAATAGCATCAGTAATTTTCTAGATTGAGATCCTAGCCCTAAGGATGGAGGCATCTTTTTCATTAATTTTCTTGGGTATAAGCACCTTACATTGGTTCCTAAGATCCTTCGCTATGCTGCTGTCTTCCGAAAGGAATAAGATTTTATAAAAAATTTCAAAGGCAGTAGCAATCTCATTAACATCAGTGAGTTCCTGATTATCCACAACAATCCTGTCAATCCTTTCCTTATTATGCTTTTTCTTAAGATAGTTAAAGAAGAACTTAGATCCCTTATCCCCATGTTTTATCCACTGCTGGCGACTTCTAACAGAAGCCCCAATGGTTTTAACATGCTGATGTCTCCTTAGAGAATCCCTGGCAGCAGAGACCCCGCTCGACATGGGGAATGGAAAAAGGATTAGCCTGAGCCTCAATTTCAGCAGATTGAAGATGTTCATTTAACAAATTTTCAACTCTCCTATAATTTTTAGCCTTTCTCTGCCCTGGAGTTTGAAACAATTTTTTTCCATGAGGAGACATTCATATTCCATTTATCAATTTGAGAAGAGTAATTAATATTAAGGTTAAACATTCTGATCATCTTAATAGCAACAATAGTATCCTGATCATTCAGGAGAGATGAATTAAGAATAAACTTTTCATTATGATGCATACTAGGAGCAAGAGCATTCCTAATGTTAACATTGGCAATGATAAGGAGATGATCAGACAAGGTAGAGGAAGAAACAAGAATAGGAGAATTTTGTTGATTAGGAGAAAAGGAAAAAAAATCAGCATTCACATAGAACCTATCAAGTCTAGAATAGATTCTTTTAACTCCTATCTGAAAATTACACCAGGTGAACCAGGGACCCATGAAATCTTTTTTACAACCTTGCAGAGGATCAAATAAATTGTTCTTATATTTGTAGCGATCCCAGTGAGTCTTCTCTTGTTGTTTCCAGGCAAAAGGAAGACCACCAAGCTTATCTTCATGATGATCAATCATATTAAAGTCTCCACCCAATATCCATTGGATGTCAGGGAGATTATAAATCCAATCCCATAAAGTGATCCTATCCTTAACCTCACTAGGAGCATATATGGAGCATACCCCGAAAGAGGATCCATTAAGTTTAATAACAACCCAAACAACACGGTTACAGGGGGAGCAACCA
>BSBK01009857.1:0-282500 GCA_027943335.1 Chamaecyparis obtusa
ATATATATGTATATATACATATATATATTATATATATATTGTATATATATATATACATATATAATATATATATACATATACATATATATATATATACATATATAATATATATATATATACAGATATATATATACAGATATATATATATAAGATATATATATATATATATATATATATATATATATACATACATATATATATATACATATATATATATATATATATACAATATACATATATATATACATATACATATATATATACATATATACATATATATATATATATATATATATATATATATATATATATATATATATATATATATATATATATATATATATATATATATACATATATATATATACATATATACATATATATATAGATATATACATGTATATATGTATATATATATATATATATATATATATATATATATATATATATATATATATGTATATATATACATATATATATATATATATATACATATATATATATATATATATGTATATATATATATATATATATGTATATATATATATATATTCATATGTATATGTCTATTCATGTATATTTTGTGTATGAAAATGACAAATATCAAAATGCTTTGATTAATGCTTCTTATCTTAAGGCATCGATGATTTAAAAAAGAATAAATCTGTAGATCATAACTAGCCTTATCTGAATCATAATTAGTATTTCAGCCCAAAATACATAGATTTTTATATTAAACCTTCTTTTTATAGTTCATTGACAATGTCATTTCTTGTAGCTTTAGTTATTGAGTTGGCTTTTTAGGATGTCTTAGAAGAGCTTGAGGATGTCGAAGAATCTCTATCCTCCTTAACCAGCTTGAGTCTGATACCGTCATCCAAAAAGAACTCATTCATCCAATTCCCATTAGGTGGAGGTCTGACATGGGTGAAGAATAAAAGGAAATCTAGGTTCCTTCTTATGGAAGGGGTCCCTGCAATGAACCTATCTCAGTCTTCCACTTCAAGAATAGGGTAAGTTTATGCACTATTGTGGTTGATAATTCTTCTGTCATAATCTCTTGGCTTAGGGATGGAAAGATCAGTATGGATGCTATTTAGAACACTGTCTAGGTCCAATAAATATTTCTTTTTGAAGATCCTTTGGCATAGGTGCCCTATGGCCTTGATGTTTGGATCCACTTGTAATGCTGATGCTATGAACATAGTTGGGATATCAGAATTCACTCGATGTCTATTGATGTTTTCCTTGAATTCATTGCCTATGATGACTGCTACTGCCCTTACAATGATTTTGAATTTTATTAGCAAAATCTTCTTTATTCTTTTGGGAGAAATCTACCCTCGAAGACAACCTATTTGTCAAGGCATCTTAATTTTATAGGGGTTTCCATTTCTTGACTATATGTCACCAAACAAGTGAATATTGTTCTATGAAATGTGGTGGTGTCTATATAGTTTTTAGTAGGTGGTAGGTAATCATTTCAAATCCTCCCACGTCTCGTCCTATGGCCCTTCGGTTCAAATTCCTACATTCATAAAGGTTCTTGGATAATAAAATTTTTGATAGTGACAATGTCCTTGCCATATTAATTCTATTAGATATGATTGGCTAAGACTACTCAAAAAATTCTAAGTGTACTATAGTTCAAAAGGGCCAACTGTCTATAGGCCAAGAAGGCCTAACACACCTAAAAGGAAAAGGAGTATATGCGTGCTACTTTTGTTAAAGAATAAGATCATGTATCAGAGCTATAGGATTTCAAGCTGGGAACCAAAAATGATTAAGATATTGATCTATAAAAAGAGCTAGAAAGAAACCTATCTAGTAGAAATCTGACTGCATAAGGAAGTAAATGTCTAGGAAACTCTGCTAAAGAATAAATTAATTAATCTATGAATGCTAAGGCAATAAATCCATACTTAACTAGTAATTTGTCTCTATACCATATTGATTATGTTATTAAGAGGTTCTTTCCATGTCCACTAAGGCTAGGTCTTCAACTTAAGGAAGAGGGGTTACTCCTCTTGTTGCTAATGGTGCTACATGATTGCACTATAGGCTACCTAAAATTAATTCTTTTTTGAAATCCTCTAGGGACACTTAGAGGACAGGGTGACCAGTCCTTCTTGAGGTTAATCTTTAGAGAATAAACCTAACTGATGCTGAGGATACGTACTGAATGAGTATGAGGTGAAATCCTTACTTCAGTATCCTTGAAATCTATCAGCAGGACATTGGTAATTCCTTTTAAATTCCATCTTTAAGAGGTCCCGATTTTCCTTGATATCCCAAGGATAATATTCATAAAATTAAGAAACTGAGATCCTTGTTGCCAAGAATGGTTGAATTTTTAAAACAATCTGGGTTATAGAGGTTAAAATAGAAGCTAGATGTAGTATAAATGTGTTTCCATATTGTTTCAAATAGTTCCCTATCTGTCTATTCTCAAGAGATATACATTTGAATCCCCCATGGATGATAATATGATACTAGTTCTAGGGTAGAAACTGAATGGTAACATTTGTATCTATTTTCTAGGAGCAGTCCATATGTATCCACTGCCCCCTTCTTGTACTAGGGCTTGAGTCTCCAACATATCAAAATATTCTGATTGAATAAAAATCACTAATTAGTATTTGGTTTGACCATGGATAAGTATTCCTTAATTTTCTTAGAATCTATCATATTCATTGAAAGGCTCCCAACCTTAATCCCTTATTGTTTTAAGAAATAACAGAGTCTTCTATCAAAATCTAGAGAAGCCGTGTGTTTTTGGTTATATCTTCCTCTCCTCTTTAATAAACATCCTTAACTGATTTGTGGTGTGTGTGTGTGTGTGTGTGTGTGTGTGTGTATATATATATATATATATATATATATATATATATATATATATATATATATATATATACATATATATATATATATATATATATATATATATATTTGTGATACATGGACATATATCTAAGAATATGTATACATATTCTTATATATATGGAAACATGTATATGTATATATGCATAGGTGTTCCTTTATTTATGCATATATCCATATATATAATCAGAAAGAAAATCATAGAAAAAATCCCCTCCTACTTAAATTATCAGGAGGCTTAGAACTAACTTGCCATTGAGCTAGAACTAATTAACATGTTTATCCTTTCAGGGATTAAGTTATGAGAATCTTAAAGATCTATTGAGGTTCCTAGTTAAGTTCTAGTATTAATTGGGACCTTTGTGCTAATTGAAGAGAAGCCTCTAATTATCGGTTATAGGGTTTACCTTTGGCATCCTATGTAGTTAATGAATCTAAATAGGAAAGAAGCTCTTAGATAGGGGTGCTTCCTTTTGGATGGTTAAAACTATGACTGCAGAGGACTAGGTAACCTGATACGGCTCCTAAAATGTAGAATTAAAGAATGGATTCATGAGATAAAATAGTGACCTAAGGACTGACATGCAAGAATAAAATAAGTCTTATGGTAGAGTTAGATTAAACACTGAAAAATATAAAACATAGTTTATCCATCGTAGATATTGTCTTACTAACTTTAAACCAGTATTGTGCCAGAATTACTTAATTACATACTTAGAAGGACCTATTTCCAAAAGTTCCAAAAAGATATACTAGTGACTATATTCTCAAGTCTTACTTTCCTTCTAGTCTTTACATATAATATTGCAATACTAGGAGGCATCCTTCTTCTTCAAGATGATGATTTCCTCTTATTTCTCCTTATAATCCCTTGAGGATCTCTTAACTAGAGGTGCTATGATCTTTATGTTGCTAGAAGAGTCCTCATCCATTTCATCTAGGACTTCAAAGCCTTCCACCCACCAATAGTTAAGGACTTCATCAAGATCCACTTCCTCCTTGAGCACTGTGGCAATGAGGAAGTCCATATTTTTCCTCATTGAAGGCCAAACCTTATCAAACTTAGCTTTGTCCTTGAAGAATATAATTGGTAACCTTTGGAAGTTGGGGATGGAAGGTAGGGCTGCCATTTCCATCTTCATGTATAATTCTGGAAAAGGGATGGTAAGGTCTTTGTCGATGCCATAAACTTCTTTTTATAGACCTTGTAAGAATTTGTCCTTAAAGATTTCTTTGGCCACTCTAATGACTCTCTTTTATAGTTCCATTGAAGGTCACTAATGCTATGAAGAGTCCAATCACATGCTTGTTCACCTAGACTGTGAAATCATTATCGAAATGCTCCTCTCCGAGACCTTTAATCAGAGCTCTACAAATCATATCCGAGAGAGGCTTTAGGATTATGTTCCATCTTTTTGGCCTCACGATCCCTCAAAATGCCATTTTCTGATTCTCCTTTGTGTGGAAGGTGATTATTCTAGTTTCCATTGTTACTCAAAGACCCAATGCATAGCTATCCCTATTTAAGCTTGTTATTAAGCTAAAGTGACTCTGGCAAAATATCAACAATTTTATTTCCTCTTTTATCAGTGAAGATTCGATAAATTCTCTCGGTGAGTTTGGCTTTATTATGAAGTGATGGAAAGGTTCATGTGAGGTTATAATTTATTAAAAGTCATTATTAATGTGTACTTGCAGCCTTGAGATAGTTGTTACACATGTTTATCTAAGTTAGGAAAAAGTGTTTGGTTCTTTGAGCTAAGAAAATGTGATAAGAGCATGATTGTCTATAATTATTACATGGGAGCCTTTGCTTGAGATGGTGGCACCAAGTTGGGTGCATTTGGATGCAGGTAAAACCCTCTTTAGTACTTCTAGCTTATGTAATGGGATCATTCTTCATAGTTCTCAAACTATACTTAGGCATGCAAGAATTTAACCCTAAAGGGATGATTGTGAGTTATAGAGAAGAATCTTATTCTAGGAAGTGATAAGTTTATAAAGGTTTCACCCATGATTGTGATGTTGATCTAAAATGAGGCTTAAATTTGAGAAGCAGTTTCATTAACACTAAAGAGTTAATGAGGGTTTCTATAGAGCTAAAGAGTTAAATTGAGAAGCATTTCCTAGGTAACCACCCTTAGGATTCTAATGAAAGGTTCTAAGAAGTGTGTTTTAATTAGTTTAATTTAGAGGGTCAGGCCTTATCTACCCCTAAGTTAGCCAATTCATCTGCTCTTTTGTTCCCTTCTCTATAAATGTGATTGATGGATATTTCTTTAAAAGTTTTACATAGGGTTAATGCTTGCGATAGAAGTGAATTCAGTCTCCAATTGGGAATTGTCCCTTTCCTAAGTGCATTGATTATTATTGTTGAGTCCACTTCTATCTCGAGGTATGGTAGTCTCATGGAAGCACATTTGTTTAGACCTTGAACTAATGCAAAGAGTTCTACCCAATTATTGGTTTCTATCCATACAGGCTTTGCTATAATAGCAATTTCCTTCCCATCCTCATTATGTATGCTACATCCAATACCTAAAATCCCTGGGTTACCTCTCGAGGCACTGTCGAAGTTAAGTTTTAACTAACCCTCTTTTGGGGGTTTCCATTTGCACTCAGCTCTTTTGGATGCTGTAATTTTATCACCTAAGCCTATGAAAGGGGGAAGTAATAGACCTATCCATTTTCCTTGCATTTTCCCATCCTAGTGGCTCATATGCATATTTGTATCTTGAATTTTATAAATTCTACAGTTCATGTTCTCTATGATGCCAGCCTCAATCTTGTTGCATAGTTGTTTCCATTCTAGTTTCTCATCTCTAAATATCTTTCTATTGTGTTCTTTCCATAATTCCCAAATAAAGATTGAGGGGGAGGAAATCCAAAGGTTTGCATAAATACTATCTTTCTTAAGGGCTGGCCATGCTTGTAGCATTGCGAGGAGAGAATGAGGAAAGGTGGATGACCATCCCAAGTTACTTGCGAGCCACTTCCAACATTTATTTGAAAAAGGGAAATTAAGAAATAGATGATCTACATCCTCTTCACTTTCCTCACAGAGGACACATCTACTTGGTCTAGAGAAGCCCAGGTTCTTAAATCTATCTGCTGTTAAAATTCTATAATTAAGGGTTAACCAAGTACAAAATCATGCTTTAGGAAGACAATTTTTGTTCCAACATAGGTTGATAGGTATTGCTATTTTAGGATGGTTATAATTTTGAAAAATAAGATTGTACCCATCTTTAGTGTTATATTCCCCTGTTTTAGAACCATCCCAAACCAGTGAATCTTCTAAGATTTTTAATACAAGCTTTCATTTTTTTAGAATTTCTGCAATTCTTAATTCATCTATTGATGATATGCCTAATCTTTTTAGGGATTTCCAAAGCCAATCTGTTCCATTAAAAGTAGTATAGTCTTTGAGACGTGTACCTATCTTTTCCTTTAGGAATTTTATGAGGATGGGGTTATTCAAAGAGTTTGATAGGGCTTCATAACCACCCAAGGAATCATTCCAGAAGAGAACTTTCTCCCCTGAGCCAAGATTCCAGGTTACTTTTTCCTTTATAATGTGCCTGCATTCCATTATGAAATTCCAAATTTTTGACCCCTTGGGGGGGGAAGATTCTTTGAATATTTTGATGGGATCCTTGTCTTCTAGATATTTATGAATGAGGATTTTGGCCCATTTGGCCTCTGGGTTTCTATATAATCTCCAAATCAACTTAGCCCTTAGGGCCTTTCCTTGATCCTCTAGATTCTTGAGACCTATTCCTCCCTCATCTTTAGGTTTGCATATATTTTCCCATGAAATTAGGGGGATCTTTTTGTTTTCACCACCCCCTTGCTAGAGGAAAGTTTGTAAGTGTTTGATAATTTCTTTTCTTTTGTTCGAAGGGAGGTGAATACAGGATAATTGATAAGTTGGCATGACCGACAATACAGATCTCACCATAGTTTCTCTTCCTGCAAAAGAGAGCCATCTACATTTCCATGAATTTATCTTATCGTTGATTTTGCCTATAATAGGATCCCAAATGTTTGTAGCTCTCTAATCTTTTACTAGGGGGAGACTTAGGTATTTACTTGGAAGCTTACCTTGTTTAAAATTAAGAATCTTACAGATGTCCTTTTCTATTTCTTTATCCATAGTAAAGAAAAAGATTTCTGACTTGTTCGGATTAATTTCTTGTCCAGAGGCCTTTGTATATGTTTCCAAAATCTTTTTAAAGGCTCGTGCCTCCTTCTTGCTGTTGGCCCCGTAAAGAAAAGTATCATATAAAAAAATGCTAGTGTGTAATAGGTTCCAGTTGACTGGTAATGGTTAATCTGTCAATGTTGCCCCTCTCATGTTCTGAAGTAATAGCTCTACCCAATGCCTCGGCCATAATGATGAATAAAAAGGGAGATATATGATCACCTTATCTTAATCCTCTAGAGATGTTGAAGAATCCTTCTGGGGTCCCATTCAATAGCACATAGATCATGGGGGTGGAGATGCATTCAAAGATAAGATTAATCTAGCTTTTAGAAAAACCAAAGGCTTCTAGGCATTTACACAAAAATCTTCAGTCAACATTATCATATGCTTTCTTTATATCTAGTTTGATTAGCATGCTGGGATTTTTGTTTTTTTGGACTGAGTGTATAGCTTCTTGAGCAATAATGACCCCATCAAAGATTGATCTTCCTGGCACAAAACCTATTTGTTCCTCACTAATGATTAAAGAAAGGAGTTTTTGTAATCTTAGTGAGACTATTTTTATGATGAGTTTGTATAATGTATTGCATAGTGCTATTGGTCTATAGTCATTAAGGTTTGTGGGTTTATCTTTTTTGGGGATAAGGGATATAAAAGTGTTGTTTACTTCCTTGAGTATTTTTCCCTAGTTCCTCACTCCTTCTAGTGCTTCCATTACTTCCTTACCTACAAAGTGCCAACATTTCTAGAAGAAGATAGCAGAGAAGCCATTTGGCCCCGGTGATTTATCCAGATTCATTAGCATTAGGGCATTTTTAACTTCTTCTAATGTAAATTTTTCTATTAATTCCTTATTATGTTGTTTTTTAATGACTTTGGGTATGTTCTTTAGCATTTCCGTTTGACTAACTAAGTTTGAACTCTCCAAATTATTCAAAATTTGACTGAAGAAGTTTGCTACTTCAGTTGCTATTTCTTTTGGATCACTTATAGTATCTCCTACCTTGTTGGATATACTTGATATTATATTCATATTTCTTCTTTGTTTCATGCTATTGTGAAATAATTTGGTGTTTTTGTCACCTGCTTCCAGCTAGGTCTCCCTTGATTTCTATTTCCAAAATAATTCCTCCCTTGCCAATATTTCTTCATATTCCTTAAGAAGGTTCTTCTCTTTAAGGTAGAGTTCATCATTTATTCCTGCTTGAATAACTTGAGAGTTGACCTCATTCATTTCTTTTTCTAAGTTTAGCTTTGTCTCAAATATGTTACCAAATTTAGTCAAGTTCCATTCCAGAAATTTCCTATTAATCCATTTTAGTTTGTTTACTACTATAAACATCTTAGACCCTATGAAGTTAGGCTCTGACCACCAAGTCTCCATGAGATTTAGAATGTCTGGATCTCTAAGCCAAACCTGTTCAAATTTGAAGGAACTTTTCTTAGGTTTAGTTGGTGTTAGAATGTTCAGAAGTATTGGATAATTGTCCGATCCTGAAATCGTTAAGATCTTAGCCTCAAGGGAGAAATCATATTTAGTCAAGCTTCCCTTAAGGAAGAATCTGTCTAACTTTTCTGAGATATTGCAAAATCCTTTTCTTCTATTGTTCCATGTGAAGGAATTATCTTCAGTTGGGATTTTAAGGAGAGATTTTCTTTCCCTCCAAAGGTTAAAGTCCCTAGCAGCCAAAGGTAGAGACTTTGCACCCCCTTTTTTTGGAAGGTTTTGAGATAACATTGAAGTCTCCTCCTAAAAAGCATAGTTCATCATTCCTTTAGTTGATAAATGACTCAATTTCCTACCATAGTGAAAGTTTCTCCCTATTTTATGTAGGGCCATATACATTTATTAAATTAAAAGTTAGATTGTTCTTAAGGTCCTTAACCAGTCCACTCATCCAATATCGCCTTTTTTCTAAAATGTCAATTGCAATGTGCCTAGGGTTCCAAATGATGGCTAGGCCTCCTAAGGCTCCTCGAGCATTTGATGCCTCAATTACTCTAAATCCTACTTTTTTTTTGAAGTTTTCCATTTCTATATTATCTTGTTTGGTTTCTTGTTTTAGCATTATATTTGTGTTATGAATTTTAATGCAGTGTTTAATTATAAGCTGCTTGTTATGGGCATTCACGCCCCTAACATTCCATGAAAGAAGATTCATGGCTCCTTGGGAAGGCTCTTCCCCTTCTCTGCATTTAGGATTTCTGTAATTTTAAATTGACCCTTTGCCTCTCCTACTAAGTCTCTTAATTCTGCATTGGGTTTCCTACCTCTTTTTTTTGGAACTTTCGCACAATCTGGGGAGTTCCTACCTTCTTTTAGGAAAGAAATGCCTAGAGTATCTTGATCCTTTATCTCCTTATTTGTAAGTTCCATCAGCAATTATTCTATAGAACCTCCCATGGTTTCAATATTTGAATTTATACCCTTGATAAGTAGTTCTTTTTGAAGTTCTAATTCCTCTTTATCAAATATTTCATCCATGAATTGGTCCATAAGTTCTTCAGTCAAGGTTTCTCCTATAAAATATGATATCATATTTACTTCCTCCTGGCCTTTGGTGTTTTCTAATGATATAATTTCCTTGATGGAGGGTTCCCCTTCCAGACTTTGTTCCATGAAGTCTTTGGTTGTCTCTAGCAAAGGGCCAAATTATACTTCCTTTGTCTAAGAATCTTCCTCAGTTGTTGAAGTATGCCTAGTATCTAAGTTAGTGAGCTTAGGGTGTGCCTCTGATTCTAGAATGAGGGATGTAACTTGAGGTAAAGTTATGGAAGTCATTGGAGAAGTTGCTTCTAAAGCTTGGTTCATTTTAGATTCATGTATTGGGTCCAAGGTTTTAAGAGATGTGATTTTTTGATTGGGGACAGTTAGGCAAGTTGGGGTTACATAGTTCCTAGGAGAATTAGGATTCCTAATAAAAATTTCCAACATCTTGTTTGGTTGAGGAGAATTCTTATCTAGATAAAATCCACCTGAGTCCTTATTAAAGGAAATATGAGGGGTGGGATCCTGAAAGGATGGAAAGGTGGGTTGAGTGTCTAGTTTCCCCTTCTCTCTAGATCCAACTATTATTTTAGTGGAGGTTGGGCTATTTTGAAGTTCCTTTATTTGGCCTTCTTCTAATGATGGGAATAGCTCCCCAAGAAGGGGTGTGTTCTTGTTATCTAGTGTTCTATACTCGTGACTTGGATCTGAGACTTGCAGGGAAGATTTGCTAAGGGTTTGGCTCATAGTGTTCATGGGTAGCTCCTTTGTTTTCAAACATTCCTGATCTCCATCCTCCTCTACGAAGTCCCCATCAATAATCTTAGGAAAAATGTGTGCAACCCTTGCTTCACAACTTATTTCTAGGGAGAAATTTAGAGAATCATTGAGGTCCATTTTAACAATGATAATCTTTTCTACATAATTCTTATCTAAATCTATAAACCCTACAAATTTTCCTAAGCTATCCCTATAGCTCTAAGAGAATTTGAATCTAAAAGTTCAATAGGGAGGTTATTCAGTTTAATAGCTTTTTCTACCAATTTTTTTAAAAAATTATAGGGATCAAAGAAGGGAGACCATTCCAGGATATGAAAGCCTATGTTCTTGAATTTTGGGAGACCCTCCACAAGAAGTTCTTCTTCCAAAGTTGTACTAGTGCAATCCACATAAAGAAATTTGTTGGAAAGGATTGTAATACATACCTTATTATTTAGCTTTTCTTTGACCCAGTTTGCAATTGTTTTCGAGGATGCCCAATACCAGACCATCTACAAAAAAAAGTATACTTCGCACACAACCTCTGAATATTATTAATCAAGTTGCTATTGATAACCATCTTTTTCTGATTTAGAATACTTACCATAGACTCTACTTTATTAAAATTAGTAATTCTTCTGTGAGTGGGAGAGTATACCTTCCCTAGTGGAGGACTGAGCTGAGGAATACCTTTAGATTTTGACAAAGTAGATTTTTCTTTTGTTTTGATACTTGGGGATTATCTTGTTGCAAGTCTTGGTTCACCAAATTTGAGAATCGTCGATGCGAGGGGGAGTAGATACCCAACTTCTAAATAGTGGATTTATGCTATGGTTGCGTTGATGATTCTTTCTCTTGCTTCCCCTGAGAAAGAGCCCTAGAGAAAACCCTAGGGGAGGAAGCTTCTAAGAGATCAAATTTGTTGTGGATCAGAAGAGCTCATGTTTGCAGATTTTTAGGTTTCTGTGCTTTTCTTCCTCCCTTAACTTGTTTCCAATCCGTAGACCGTTGATCTTTGATTTGGACCTTGCTTGTCCAAGTATGAATATCTGGATTAAAAGATCTTGCATATTTGGTTTTGGAGAAAACACTAATATGTCTATCCAAGGAATCAACAGTCCAGAAGCGCGACTGGGAGAATTTGTGAATTGACAAAGCTTTTCACATTGACAGATAATTCCTTAATGATAGTTCTTGGCTAATCGCATTGGTGATTTTCTTGCATGGTTGAGCATTATGCATTTTCGCAGAGTAATTATTTTTTGAGTTAACACACTCCATATCTTAACTATTCAGTTAATTGAATATTAACCATCCATTTATCTTTTGATCTTAACTATTTTTATCATTAAAAATATAAATCTTCCTATTGTTAGTCATTTTGTAAAATAATCTTGAATTCACTTGACATTATCCTATTCATGGGAGTAAATCACATTTCCAACTTTATGATCACATTAAAGATTTAATTTGTTTGGTAATATTTTATTAATTTATTTTTATCCTTTGTAGTCATTTAACTTAAAAAAAGGAGTGCTAGGGTTGAGGTTCCTTCATGAGAGGATGTTGCTAAGAGGGTTGACGATTCATAAGACAATAAGGATGGAGCTTCAGATGTTAGAGAGGTCCATTTGGGTAGGGAAATGGTGTCTGTCTTAGGTGTGTTAAGGACTTCACCTTTTTATTTGATTTTCCTATAGTTGTTTTGCCACCCCCAATTGGCTTCATGTTGGTGGCCAAGTTTTTTTCCCCTATTCAAGGTTATTGTAGAGGATTTTTAGGGGACCAAATACTTTTATTAATCTCTCTCTCTCTCTCTCTCTCTCTCTCTCTCTCGCAGGAGTAGTGGCAATGAAAAATTAGAAAATCAGGGTTAGTCAACTTGACGTAAAAATTTGAACATCTTATGAACCTTGTGTGAAAAAGTTGTAAGAATAGAATCTGTAGGAATTTGAATGTAGTTTCTAAACTACTAGCCTTTGTCTAAATATTTTTTTATCTAATTGTTCAAAATTTTAGATTTCAATGTAGTAGTATGAAAATTTTAGGGAAAAGATAAAAAGTATGTATATGTCTGACCACCTTAATCACAATCAAATGATGATATATTTTCCCAAGATTCTAGATATAAGTAGTAGACTCATTCACGGATGTGACACATATTTTTTTGTAATTTTTTTCCAAATAAATAATTAATTATGAATTTTTTGCTACAACTTCTTCAGAATAAAAAAATCTCGTGTCTGACCACCTTAACTAATTGTAAACTTTACAAAATTGATTTTTTTTCCCTTATATTAGCCGAAGCATAGAATGTGACATATGTTTCAAATTTCAAAAAGGTTAAATGGTTTGAAAGTTATAGTTGTTTTTCAATCAATATGTCAATTACGACTTTAAAGATAACTCAATTGAAAAATAAGTAATAATTACTTACCGAACTCAAAATTTGACAGTAATTATATTGATGGAAAGCTGATAATGTCTTTAAGAAACCCTTTTGTTTCATCAATTTCAGGTAAAAAATAGTCATCAGCTACATGGTCAAAGTCTCGATATCAGAAACTATCTCCTGAAACATGCCTAAAGGGTTGACCACCCACGTTTGGTATTACCCAAGCAAATACCAAGCCTAATCCGATATCTGATAAAATTGGATATCCGATAAAATCAGATATTTGATATTTTTGGATATCCAATAATATCGGATATTCAAAAATTCCTGCCTATTTTTAAATTTCAATTGGCCTACTTTTCTCAAATTCAAGTTTCATAATAAATGTATTTTTTAATGGTAATATTAATTATATTATATTAAATTGTATTCTTTTTATGTTAATATTAATTCAATTGAGTATTTTTTTCAATTTTAAGTTATATATTATAAATTATTATTTTTAATATTAATATTAAATAATAATACCATAGAATTTAATAATGGGAGCTCAAAACTAGAATATTTACCTATCTTCACGACCTCCTTAAAAGATTTTGACTACCAGACAAATCCTTCTTTAGACTTCCGGTGGTAGATTAGCTTTAGGGTTTCATTGTAGAGCATTACTATTATAATATAATTTTTTATAATAACATGTATTATATTATTATTTATTTCTCTATTGTATAATAGTATAATATTTATTAAATATTTATATTATATGTTCAATATTATAGAGAGAGAGAGAGAGAGAGAGAGAGAGGTGAGAGAGATATATATGGATTTTTGCAAAATTTTGGTGGGAGATATCGGATATCCGATATTTTCAGATATCTGATTCTTTTTTACTGGTGTAAAGTAAAAACAATATTCTATAGGTCCCTCCAGTGAGTCACATTTTTTTGCTGAATTACGGGATTCAAGTTGCAGCAAATCACATTTTGTCTCTAGAGAAGACAAAAATCCACTTTTTGGTTGGATTTTCTCTATTACCAAAGGTATTTGCATCACCTTATTGGTCTAACTATGGGGAGTAGTAGTCATCGAAAGCATAAACAAAAGAGGAGACTCACAAATGAAGATGTTGAAGTGTATAGAGAAATGGATAGGGTTTCCCATCAGAACACGAGACAAGGTATGTTAAATATTAATGAAGATGTCGGCATAGAGCCACCTTTGAATGTGGTTTCAAGTGAAGAACATGAATTTGAAGATGAAAACGTAGGTTTTGAAAATGAGAATTTAGGTTTTGAAGATGAAAATGTAGGTTTTGAAAATGAACATGTAGATGTGGCCAATGGAAGTGTGGACATTGTTAATGACACTCCACTGATTGAATATGAAGGAGTTGACAATGATAATGGTGTAGAAGAACCAAATCAACGTTACACATCTCCAAATTATATGAGAAATGAAGTCCCTTCGGAGGAAGAAAGAAAAACTTCAAAATTGAGACATTCAAGAATAACTAAATGGTTACTTGAAATTGATGAGAACATAATGAGAAATTTCAATGGCAAGAGATTAGAAAGAACCTTTCAGTTGTGGGTTTCAAAAAATTTTGATTAATTTTTTAGCCACAAGACGTTAGTTGAGCAATGTCAAATATTTGTGCAATTGTTAAATATGCAGAAGATGAGATGTATACTTGTCAAATTGAAGATTAGTGTGAACAAGAAAAAGGAGCATAATGCTATTATTGTGAGAAATATTTTTAGTGCTCTCAATTCCATTGGGAAGACTACCAAGGAAAAAGATAAGAGAGCCGCTAGAAGGGTTATTACAACCTCCTTAGTAAGTCATCATTTGAGAAAGGCTCGTTTGATGAGACAAACTTGTGTTGACTTGAATCTAAATCATAAAAATTTGGATAGAGAACTTGCAAGAAGAGAAAGACATGATGATACTCTTCAAAATGATACATGGGCTTATGGTGGGAGACTTTCACATTGTGATAAGAAGCTTACTGATGTTGTGAAGGATCAAATTCAACTATTTTGACAATCTAACTCAAGAGTGTCACCAAATGTGAAGGATGTCTTGAAGTTGAGAATTGGCATTTGAGACCACACCCCGCATCCCAAAAATTATTTGGAGGTGAGTCAAACAATGTTGCTCAAAAAAATTTGTGAGACACATCCAACATTGAAAATATCACAAAGAGCTTTTGAATCCCTGAAGCCTTTTTTTTGTGTACCTCTTAAGATTCGAAATACTTGTTATTGCAAATATCATATGGAGTTTTCAATGCACCATGAATTGTTATGATCCATTCATTCTACTTTTCATAGTAGTGAAATGTTGGAGGAGAGTGGTACAAGTTCTCTTCCAAAATCATCAAGAGACTTGCTAGATCATTTTTTATGTCCTAGAGATGATGGATGTTTCTTTTATAGAAAAGATTTCTTAAATGACAAGTGCTCAGAGTGTGGTGGGCTAGTGAAGTTTGTTGAATGTTTTCATAAGGGTTGCAGACACAATTTTGGAAAGACAATTGTCCACAAAAAGGTATATGAAACCATTAAATATATATTAAAAAGTGGAGGTGAAGGCTCTAGATGTGAGTTGGTTACTAAAGAATGCAATGTAGTTGATTTTATTTTAGATTTCAGGAAGAATATTTTTTACAAGTATGCAAGGCATAGTCATAGGTCTCAGTGGTTGGATCAACAATTCAGGATGTGTAAGGACACTTTCCCAATTGGCACTATTATATCATTTGTTGAATTTGCAGAGAACTATACATTGCAGCCCCAAAATGAGTTGCAAGCTCAATATTATAATTCTATCTAGGTTTCTATTTTTGTGCACATAACATATAGACATTCCCCTAATAGTATAGAAGATGACCGGAAGATAATCAGAGGGTACCATTTTTATATGAGTGATGATAGATTAGAATCATTTGAGTTTGTCCAACATTGCTTTGAGAATTATTTTGAGTGGGTGCAGGAAAAGAATATTGCTATGGATAGACATCTCATTTGGTTAGATAACTACATAGGTCAATTTAAAAATGCTCGTATGTTTTATTTGTTATGTAGAATGCATGTAGAGAGAGGTGTACCTCATATTTGGAGTTTTTTTGAGGCCGGTCATGGAAAAGGGGAGCATGATGGAGCAGGTGCATGCATAAAGAGAGCTCTAGTTAAGGAGAAACTGAGGATTTCAAGTGTAGAAATCATTGATGCCCATTCTATTGTTGATTGGTGTACTTCAACATTATCACAGGGGGGGACTCTTGATTCAATGGTGCACATATTATTTTGGTTGGTTGAGTTGGGCACAATAGGAGATAGGTTGGATTGTCAAACTATGAAAGATTCTTAAAAAATGCATTCATTTCAAAGCTTAGATGTGAGTACATGGACCATTTGGACATGAGAGTTGGCTTGTTATTGTCTGAGTTGTCTTTAGTGTGATTGAGATAAATGTGAGTCAAGTGAGTGGGTTGATACATGGGTTCCACATTATCTTACTCCTTTATCTCTCATATTCTCTATAATAAATGATGACATGGATTGTTCACTTGACTAAAACCATCTTTCAGATCTTCTACAGCCAGGAAATGTTTTTGCATTGGTTGCACCACAAGGGAATGATGAGAGATCGAATTACTAGTTAGCACGTTGTGTATGAGGAAAGAAAATTTTTTCACAATCGACGATAGATGATGATATGTTCACATATCCAATAGGATCACATGTTGTTGCAGGAACATGGTTGCACACATATATGATTAGAAATAATGGCATTCCTACATTTGAAGAGTATGAGAAGCACAAAACCATTCTCATGTATTCACACCTTGTTATAGAAGCCAATGTTAAGTTGTTGAAACATTAAGGAAAACCAAAGACAAAGGAAGTTTGGACTATTAGTACTGCTGATCATGAAGCAATATTGAATACTCTCAAGAATAAAGATGACCCTTCAGACACACTTCAGTAGATAAGTTTAACTCAAGTTGCAAGGTTTTCCATGTTTATTACAATTACATTCAATAAATTAATTATAGTTTTTTTCTTTATTTGTTTGAGCCAATAAACTTGGTTTTGTGTGGATTGTAAATGCAGTTGGATACATATATGATAGATATAGAAGATCGAGGTGTACATTTGATTAGCCCATCTTTTATGATGGTAAAATTCACTATGCATTGTCTAGTCATGTTCTTTGGTTCGTTTAGTTACTTATACATGTTCATAATCTTTTTCTCAAACCTATATAAACTTCTTATATTCTCTATTAACTTTTCTTCCACCTTTCAAATGCAGGGATTGGAGTGAAAATGACACTTATTTTTTATATATAGTTGTGTAATTTGCATATTTAGATGCCAAATTTTGTATATAAAATCAACAATCGAATGTAATGTGCATAGCTAGATGCCAAATTTTGTATATAAAAACAATAATCTAATGTAATGTGCATATTTAGATGCCAAATTTTGTATATAAAAACAAAAATTGAATGTAATGTGCATATTTAGATGCCAAATTTTGTATATAAAAAAATTGATACAAAATTTGAAATATAAAAGAGCCCATGGGGTTGATTTTTAAATATTAAAAGCCCACATTTGTATCATCTCAATACCATGTAAAGTGCAAAAAATGTGTTTCCTTACTATGAATGTTGTATCCTTATATAATTTTTATCATCTTAATTTTGTATCCTTACATTTGTAGTGTCTTAATTCCATGTAAATTTGTATCATCAAATGATGTAATAGTTGGAGTCATTGAGTCAAAATTGGTCAAATGTGTCCAAAGTAAAATGATGATTCCCTGGGGTGAAGGGATAGTGTTCAAGGAATGCATCTTGGCACCAAATGGACTATGCAATTAGCTCTGGTTGGGTGGGTAAATGCTAGGGACAACCCTATTTTGACCACTAAGTCAGTAGAACATTCTGGACCATGCCAGACCAAAGTTTCCCCAAGGTGCACTAAGCATGATTGGACAACAAACTTTTGAGGCTTGATTATCAAACTCTGTGAGAGGTATCGGTGATCTGTGAGATGATACATGGCCACATTTTTTAGGCCTACAATAACCTCTCTCCATTTTGGGAGATTCAAATTTTTTTGAATTTGGTGCGCTAGTCTCGCTCGATGCCAAAAACTTGTAGTGAGGGTCAGTTGAAAGTTGCACCAATGGGTTTCTTCCAAACCATTCATCCCGACACTGAATGGACTATGCCATTAGCTCTAGTTGGGTGGGTAAATGCCAGGGACAACCCCATTTCAACCATTGAGTCAGTAGAACATTCCAAACCATGCCAGACCAAAGTGTCCCCAAGGAGCACTAAGCACCATTGGGAAAAAAACTTTCAAGGCTCAATTCTCAGTCTCCGTGATAGGTATCAGCAATCTATGAGATTCTACAAGATTGCATTTCTAAGGCCTACAATAAGCTCTCTCCATTATAGGAGATTCAATTTTTTTTGAACTTGGCACACTAGTCTCGCTCGATGCCAAAACTTGCAGTGAGGGCCAGTTGAAAGTTGCACCAATGAATTTATTCCAAACCATTCATCTCGGCACCAAATGGACTATGCCATTAGCTTCAGTTGGGTGGGTAAACTCTAGGGAAAACCTTATTTTGACCACTAAGTCAGTAGAATGTTCCATACCATGCTGGACCAAAGTGTCCCCAAGGTGCACTAAGCACGATTGGGCAGAAAACTTTCAAGGCTCATATCTTGGACTTCATGAGATACTACAAGACCATGTTTCTGAGGCCTACAATAACCTCTCTCCATTTTGGGAGATTCAAATTTTTTTGAATTTAGCATGCCAGTCTCACTCGATGCCAAAACTTGTAGTGAGGGTGAGTTGAAAGTTGCACCAATCAATTTTTTCCAAACCGTTCATCCTGACACCAAATGGACTATGCCATTAGCTCTGATTGGGTAGGTAAACACTAGGGATAGCCCCATTTTGACCACTGAGTCAGTAGAACATTCTAGAACATGCCAGACCAAAGTGTCCCTAAGGTGCACTAAGCACGATTGGGCAATGAACTTTCAAGGCTCGTATCTTGGACTTTGTGAGAGGTATTGGTGATCCATGAGATGCTACAAGACCGCATTTTTGAGGCCTAAAATAACCTCTCTCCATTCTGGGAGATTCAAATTTGTTTGAATTTGGCATGCCAGTCTCGCTTGATGCTAAAACTTGTAGCGATAGTCAGTTGAAAGTTGCACCAATTGGTTTTTTCCAAACCGTTCATCCCAGCACCGAATGGACTATGCCATTAGCTCTAGTTGGGTGGGTAAATGCTATGGAAAATAACATTTCGACCACTAAGTCAGTAGAACATTCCAGACCATGCCAGACCAAAGTGCCCCCAAGGTGCACTAAGTAGGATTGGGCAGAGAACTTTTGAGGCTCGGTTCTCAGTCTCTGTGAGAGGTATCAATGATCTGTGAGATGCTACAAGACCATGTTTCTAAGGCCTATAATAATCTCTTGTTAGGAATACTCCCAAGAGATAACTGAGAGGGGGGGGGGTGAATCAGTTATCTACAAGTTTCAATTTTTTATCCAATTAAGTATACTTAAACATAAAGCATAAACACAATGAAAGAACACATGAACACAACACCAATATTTTGGTTAGGGGGAAACTTAAATAGGTAAAAAATCCTATGGGAATTGACACCCACCAATATTCTATACTAGTGTATTATGATCCTTGTTAGAAGATCCTTAACCCTTTTAGGAGTTGCTTTACAATATATTTAATACAGTAGACCTGGTCAAGGGTCGGACCCTGTTAGGAGTCTTTTACAATTATCTCTATTATGGGAGAGGATGCATTATCTGAGAGCACACTACTCAAAGGGGTGAAGGCTACAACCTTCTATTTAATAGATACACACTATATCTGGATCTTGGTGAACTGCACTTTGACCTATTGTCTGGATCAGTTCCAATGTATATCACAAATACTTTACTTGGTCACATAGACCTTCTTTTGATGGCTCAACACTTTGCACACTCTACTCTACTTTGCTTAATCAACTATGAACCACACTCAAGCAATCACAAATGATTGCCTATAAATATCTTTCTTCTAAATGATATAATCAAGTTGGCCTATTAGAATCACCTTGAAATCATATTAGAGAAACCAAAAAAAACTTTGATAACTATTCTATCGGCTCTACTATGCACGCAACATAATTTGGGACCTGTCCAATAAGATAATTGTAAACACACGCTACACACTGTCGACTCTACCCAAATAATTGGATCTTTGTCCTCAAGATGAATTACTTTATGCACTCTTAACTGAACATCAATAACTATTTTCTAAGATTAACTCCAAGGGCACATACCCCAAAGATAGGTGCAACTCTAGAACTAATAAAATCTCTATCGGCTCTCCTGAATAAACATAGGAAACTACTACTGGTGAATAGCGACTACATAAATTCACTTCTACTAAATATTAGACTATGCATCCATGACCGAGACATCACTAACATGTCTTCAACATATATCCAAGCGCGCAAGGCTCCATGATAACTATATAGACAACCATACACAGAACATTGCTTGTTACTCTATTAGGAACACTGCTGACACAAGCTGCTATACAACTTTTTGTACTAATAGTTAACCTTTGCGCCCATGATATCATGCTGATATCATGTCCATGCTACATATACTAAAATCTTACTGTATAAGACTTCCATGGATGCTACTTTCCATATGTTGTCATCAATAACAAACATACAGTCAGTACTAGCTTGCTAGCAAATCTCCAACAATCTCCCCCTTTGGCATTGATGGAAACAGGTGGAATGAAAAACCACCACCAACCCAAATGAAAATTTCTTTTATAACATTCTCCATTTCCTCTTCAAAACTCCCCCAAAGATGAGTCCTCCATCTACTGCAATCTATTACAATATTCTCCATTTCCTCAAATGAACTACTTTCATAACTGAATGTTGCTCCCCCTCAGTATATTACTTCTTATTTTTCCTTCTATTTTTCATGACTCTTTATATTACTCCCCCTGTGACATCAATGGAAAAGGGTGCCATTCATTTTAAGCACTAGTACTACTCCTGAGGTAGAGTAGTCAACCTTCCATCACTCCCTAAGGACTGATGCCTTTCCTCCTTTCTTCTAAGCAGAATTAGGGAAGGGAATTACTCCCAACTTTTCCCTGAGATACTCAAAAGTATCCTTAGGCAAGGGCTTTGTGAATATATCTTCCAACTAATCTTTAATACTCACATAGTCCAACTTGACTTCTTTCTCTACCACTTTCTCTCTTAGGAAGTGATAGTTGATCTCAATGTTCTTTGTTTTTGCATGCATCACAGGATTCTTCGACATATTGATAGTGCTAGTGTTATCACAGTGAATAACAATAGGATAATCAATCTGAATTGCAAAATCCTTTATCATCTGTTTGATCCAAACAATTGTACAACAATTCAGGGCTACTACAATATACTCTGCTTTTTCTGTTGATTGAGAAATACAATTTTGTTTCTTGCTTGTCCAAGTGACAAGTCTATCACCAAGAAACATTGCTCCACCTGATGTACTCTTTATGTCATCAACACATCTTGCCCAATCTGCATCAGTGTACACATGAAGCTACAATTTTTTGAATTAGGATACCATAGACCATAATCTATAGTTCCCTAAAAGTATCTGAATATTCATTTTACTACCATGAGGTGACTTTTCTTAGGTTCTACTACAAATCTTCCAACTATGCCAATTACATTGGAAATATCAGGTCTAGTCTGAGTAAGATATATAAGTTTACCAATCATAGACCTATACAATGTTATATCTATTACTGGTGAGTCATCTTCT
The DNA here is from genome assembly GCA_027943335.1 of Chamaecyparis obtusa. Lineage (NCBI taxonomy): Eukaryota > Viridiplantae > Streptophyta > Pinopsida > Cupressales > Cupressaceae > Chamaecyparis > Chamaecyparis obtusa. Next base: position 21,623 of record BSBK01009857.1, read on the forward strand.
TTTGTAAGCTTGCATCCAATGATCATAGGGGTTCCTACTGGCTTGCAATCATCCATTTTGAATTTCTTCAGTATCTCTTTCACATATTTGGACCGATTAAGAAAAAAATCCTTTTTCTGACTGCTACACATTTAGTCCTAAAAAGTATTTGATAGGACCAATCATACTCATCTCAAACTAATTCTATATTTCTTTGGAAAATTATACACTTATTTTGTCATTACCTCCAAAGATAATGTCATCAACAAATATAGCTATAATTAGTAGACCTTTAGATGTCTCTCTAATGAATAGATTACAATATGCTGCTCCTTTCTTAAATCCAATCTTTGTTAGATATCCATCTAGTCTCTCATACCATGCTCTAGGGTCTTGCTTAAGTCCATAGAGGGCCTTCTTCAATCTACATACCATATCAGGTCTATTTGATAAGGTGAATCCTTCTAGATGCTCAATGTATACTTCTTCTTTCAAATCTCCATTCAGGAATGCTGACTTGATATGCATTTGATATAGTTTGAAGTTTTTGACTGTAGTATAAGCTAGAAATAACTTAATAGCTTCTAATCTACCTACAGGTGCAAATGTTTCTAAATAATCAATTCCTTCTCTTTATGCATACCCTTTACATACTAAACTTGCTTTGTTTCTTACTACTATACCATCTTCATTCATCTTGTTTCTGAATATCCACTTTGTTCCAATTACATTCTTATCACTAGGTCTTGGGACCAGTTCCCAAGTTTCATTCTTAACAATCTGATCAAGTTCTTCTTTCATAGCATCATGCCAATCTAAATCATTACATGCATCTTCAACACTTAAAGGTTCAATCTGAGATAGTAAACATACCAATTCATTGCTAGCTGAGTTCTTTGCTTCTGATCTTGTTAAGACTTTTCCGCTCTGATCTCCAATGATGTATGTCTTGGAATGATTTCTAGATGTAAACTTTGGAACTTTAGGTGATGTTGATTTATTAGCCTTAGGAGTTTCTTCTTCACTTGTCTCAGGGTCATTGAATAACACTGTCAAACATTTCTTCAATAACTATCTCACTAGTCGAGGGTCTGGCTTCTTCTTCAATCATGGGTGAATAATCATGATATCTTTCTTGAACCATTAAATTTTCATGAATCTTAACATGAGAAATTTCAATGATCTTTTTCAATCTTAAATTGAAACATCTATAAGCTTTACTTTTAGTAGAGTAACCAAGTTGGAAAATACCTTCATCACTTCTTGCATCAAAATTTCCTACTACTTCATCCCTCTTGATGTAGCACTTGCTTCCAAAGATTCTAAAGTATTTTACTATGGGAACATTACCAAACCATAGTTCATATGGTGTTTTGTTAGTGCCTAGCCTCAATTGAATTCTATTGATGGTGTAGACTGTTGTATTGACCGCATCTCTCCAATAGGTGTGTGCAACTTTTCCTTCAATCATGATGGTGCACGTTGTATCAATGATGATCCTATTCCTTCTCTTTGCAATTCCATTCTACTGAGGGGTTATAGGTGCACTTAACTGTCTCTTTATGCCATGTTCTTCGCAGTACTCATATAATCTATCAGAGGTGAATTCTCCTCCTCTATCCGATCTCAAACATTTTATCTTTAGTCTAGATTCATTCTCAACCTTAGCTTTGAATATTTTGAACTTCTCAAATGCTTCTAAATTATCTTTCAAGAATGCAACCCACATCGTCCTAGTATAATCATCTAAAAAAAAATGAAATACCTTTCACCATAGTATGATCTTGTTTGAGTTGGACCACATAGGTCTATATGAACCAGATCTAGCTTGTTCTCTGCTAAATTTTGCTTGCTTCTGAATGAATTTCTGACATGATTTCCCATCACACATTCCCTACATATAGTGTCAATTGGCTTTTCTATGGTAGGTAGATCTCTTACTACCTTTACATTGCTTATCTTTACTATGTTAACAAAATTGATATGACATAGTATTTTATGCCACAACCAACTGTCATCAACTTTAGCAACAAAACAACTTGCTTTAGAATTGAGTTGGAAAACATTACCTCTAGTGTTTGATCCTGATGTAATCATAACACCATCCTTGTTTTTAATGATGTATTTTTTATCTTTGAACTCCAATTGATAACCTTTTCCAAGTAACTATCCAATAGTGAGAAGGTTATATTTCAAACCATCAACATAAAGAATATCATCAGTACTGTTCTTTCCATCCAAGGTGATGGCTCCTCTACCAACTATTGGTATAGGAGTGTTGTCTCCAAATCTGACCATACCACCATTGTATTTGTCTAGATGAACAAACCTGCCTTTATCACCTATCATGTGATGTGAATAACCACTATCTATAATCCAGTCTATCCTTATGTCAGCTTGTGAAATCAATGCTAGCTCTTGTTCCTCTTTCTCATTTTTATGATTTGTCTTATTATTCATTTTGTCTATAATAGCAATGAATCCAATTTCTTCTTCACCTGATTCATCATTTGGAACTCCATCTCCAGCATAGTAGCATTCCTTAGAATACTTAGGCTTGTAATCCTTTTTGAACTTTTTAGCTCTAGTAGGACACTTAGATGCAAAGTGATCGATCTTATTACACGAAAAGCACTTAAATGGTAATGTACCTTCATATTTTCCTTTTCCTTTCTTTTCTCTTTTGGAAATCATAGAAATGAAATCATCTAGAGTTTTCTCTTCATCATCATTATCAAAATTACCCAAAGTGTTTGTAGATTTCTTACCATGAACTGTTGCTTTGAAGGTTGTCTCACTTTTAGGTTCTGTCTTCAGTCTTGAAATCTCAAAAGATGAGATTTTGCTAATCAAGGTCTCTCTTTTGAAATTTGATGTAAGTTGCATGGTCTCATCAAGGATGTTGATCTTGCTTTCATATTAAGGAGTGAGAGTAGTCATTAACTTGTCCATAATGTCCTCTAAAATATCTCCACCATTGTTTCTGATTCCAACAACTGCTTCATTTATCAATTGATTATAAGCTCTGATATTTTCCTCAGGCAACATCTCTAATGCATTATATATTTTCTTCCATGTCTTTATGCACACATCCTTTTCTTGTTTGTCTCCTTCAAATATGTCTTCTAGGTGCTTCCATATTTTGTGGGCTGTATCTACCTTTTTTATTTATGAGAACTCACCATCAGATAGATCACTGATAAGAGCTTCTTTAGCTATAGAATTCTAATGAAATAATTCCTTTTTCCTTTTAGTATCATCATCCTTTTCAAGGTCTTCTAGGGTAGGGATCTTGGCTACTTTGATACTTACATTAAAAAATTTAGAACCAATGCACTGCAAATGAGTCACCATCTTGTTCTTCCAATCTAGATAATTCTATCCATAGAACTTAGGACTTTCTTTTCTGAAGTATGCCATCTGATCAACCTCAAGCTATTAAACTTTCTCTCTGAGGCACTTAGCTCTGATACCAATTGTTAGGAATAGTCCCAAGAGATAACTAAGAGAGGGGGGTAAATCAGTTATCTACAAGTTTCAATTCTTTATCCAATTAAGTATACTTAAACATAAAGCATAAAATAAATGAAAGAACACATGAACACAACACCAATATTTTGGTTATGGGGAAACCCAAATAGGTAAAAAACCTAGTGGGAATTGACACCCAATAATATTCTGTACTAGTGTATTATGATCTTTGTTAGAAGATCCTTAACCTTGTTAGGAGTTTCTTTACAATATATTTAGTACAGTAGACCTGGTCAAGGGTTGGACCTTATTAGGAGTCTTTTACAATTTTCCCTGTTAGGGGAGAGGACACACTATCCAAGAGCACACTGCTCAAAGGGGTGAAGGCTATAACCTTCTGTTTAATAAATACACACTATATCTGGATCTTGGTGAACTACGCTTTGACCTGCTGTCTAGATCAGTTCCAATTTATAACACAAATACTTTACTTGATCACATAGACCTTCTTTTGATGGCTCAACACTTCGCACACTCTACTCTACTCTACTTAATCAACTATGAACCACACTCAAACAATCACAAATGACTACCTATAAATATCTTTTCTCTAAATGATATAATCAAGTCATCCTGTTAGAACCACCTTGAAATAATATTAGAGAAACCAAAAAAAACTTTGATAATCATTCTGTCAGCTCTACTATGGACGCAACATAATCTGGGACCTTTCTAATAAGATAAACATAGACGCACGCTACACACTATCAGCTCTACCAAAATAACTGGATCTTTCTCCTCAAGCTGAATTACTTTATGTGCTCTTAACTAAACATCAATAACTCTTTTCTAAGCTTAACTCCAAAGGCACATACCCCAAAGATAGGCCCAGCTCTAGAACTAATAAAATCTCTATTGGCTCTTCTGAATAAACATAAGAAACTGCTACTAGTGAATAGCGACTGCATAAATTCACTTCTACTAAATATCAGACTATGCATCCATGACTAAGACATCACTAACATGTCTTCAACATATATCCAAGAGCACAAGGCTCCATGATAATTGTATGGAAAACCATACATGAAACACTTCTTGTTACTCTATCAGGAACACTATTGACACAAGCTGCTATACAACTATCTGTACTAACAGTTAACCTCTGCACCCATGATATCATGTTGATATCATGTCCATGCTACATATATTGAAAGCTTACTACATAAGACTTCCATGCATGCTACTTTTCATATGTTTTCATCAATGACAAACATACAGTTAGTACTAGCCTACTGGCAAATCTCCAATATAGGAGATTCAAATTTGTTTGAACTTGGCATGCCAGTCTCGCTTGATGCCAAAACTTGCAGTGAGGGTCAGTTGAAAGTTGCACCAATGGATTTCTTCCAAACCATTCATCCTAGCACCAAATGGACTATGCCATTAGCTCTGATTGGGTGGGTAAACACTAGGGACAATCCCATTTCCACCACTAAGTCAGTAGAATGTTCCAGACCATGCCAGACCAAAGTGTCCCCAAGGTGCACTAAGCACCATTGGGCAGTGAACTTTCGAGGCTTGATTCTTGGTCTCCATGAGAGGTATTTCTAATTTTTGAGATGCTACAGGACCACATTTCTAAGGCCTACAATAACCTCTCTCCATTCTGGGAGATTCAAATTTTTTTGAATTTGGCATGCCAGTCTTGCTCAATGCCAAAACTTGCAGTGAGGGTCAATTGGAAGTTGCACCAATGGATTTATTCCAAATAGTTCATCCTGACATTGAATGGACTATTCCATTAGCTTTGGTTGGGTGGGTAAATGCTAGGGACAAACCCATTTTGACCATCAAGTTAGTAGAACATTTTGGACCATGCCAGACCAAAGTGTCCTCAAGGTGCACTAAGCATGATTGTGCAGTGAACTTTTGAGGCTTGTATCTCGGACTTCATGAGAGGTATCAAAAATAAATGAGATGTTATAGGACCATGTTTCTAAGGCCTATAATAACCTCTCTCCATTCTAGGAGATTCAAATTTGTTTGAATTTGGCATGCTAGTCTCGCCCGATGCCAAAACTTGTAGTGAGGGTCAGTTGAAAGTAGCACCAATAGATTTTTTTGCAAACCGTTCATTTTGATACCAAATGGATTGTGACATTAAATTTTATTGGGTGGTTAAATGCTAGGGACAACCCCATTTTGACCACTGAGTCAGTAGAACATTCCGGACCATGCCGGACCAAAGTGTCCCCAAGGTGCACTAAGCATGATTGGGCAGAAAAATTTTGAGGCTCGTATCTCAGACTTCGTGAGAGATATTGGTGATCCATGAGATGCTACAAGACCACATTTATGAGGCCTAAAATAACCTCTCTCCATTTTTGGAGATTCAAATTTTTTTGAATTTGGGACACCAGTTTTGCTTGATGCCACAACTTGCAGTGAGGGTCAGTTGAAAGTTGCACCAATGAGTTTTTTCCAAACCATTCATCCTAGAACTAAATGGACTATGCCATTAGCTCCAATTGGGTGGGTAAATGCTAGGGACAACCCCATTTAGACCACCGAGTCAGTAGAACATTCCAGTCCATGCCGGACCAAAGTGTCCCCAAGGTGCACTAAGCATGATTGGGAAGAAAACTTTCAAGGTTCATATCTCAAACTCTGTGAGAGGTATTTGTGATATATGAGACTCTACAAGACTGGGTTTCTGAGGCCTACAATAACCTCTCTCCATTCTGGGATATTCAAATTTTTTTTAATTTGGCACGCGAGTCTCGCTTGATGCAAGGACTTGCAGTGAGGGTCAATTGAAAGTTACACCGCTAGATTTTTTCCAAACCATTTGTCTCGACACCAAATGGACTGCACCATTAGCTCTGGTTGGGTGAGTAAATGCTAGGGAACAGTAATGGTTGAATTTTATAATCGAATCAATCAATGAAAATAAAGTTCTCTGCATTTCTATAGTTCTCTGTCCCGTGGAACAGTCCAGGCAACAATGAATTGATTAGAATAAATCTAATGTGATCTTGGATTGGTTGTGATATAGGAATGATGTCTTGTGTTTTTTTACAAGTTTATGTAACTATTTCAGTGTTTGGAATATCATTCCGATATTAGAATTGACTGATGTCATGGACAGGACTGAACTTGTAGGCACACATGAATATAATGTAGCACATAAATTTTGAATTCACTTAAATGATGAATTACATGTGTGAACACACATAGCACATAAAGCATACACATAAATTTTATTAAGTCATGAAGCATACATGTAGCACATATTTTATAAAGCATACAACATGAATTCACTTAAGTCATGCACGTAGCCCATACATGTAAATTTAGGTTATGAAGAATGTACTTGAATATACATGAATATACTTTAGGCATAAATTGTACACATGAGTACATAAATACAAGCATATTTACATACTAACAATGAATAAATGAACACACAATTAACAAATTAGATCGAATATCAAGTTTCATATATATCAAAATGAACAATAATTCTGTACATATTTACATGTCAACATATCTAGATACAATGTGGCATACACCATCTCAAAATGTGTCATAGGACATCTCAAAATAAGAAGTTCAACTACAAATTTTTCTAGGACATCCTATTCTACTGGTGGATAATCAAAATATAGCCTCTTTGAAGTACTGTTTGGCTTTGATGGATCCTAGATTCAAACACAAAAGTGAAACCCCAAGTTAGGGGTAAGTGCACAAAGATGGGGGACCAAAAAGATGCCACTTTTATTTTTGGCCCCCCGTCATGCATAGTGCGCATGCACTAAAGGGTGTGCGCCCTATCACTTAGGTTGCCCAAGCCTTAGGCTTGGGCAATCCAAACCAAAGCACGTATGCCCTATAGGGTGCACACACTTTGGAAAACACCTTTTTAGTGTTTTTCAAAGGGAATACACCCTATAGGGTGCATGCCCTTTGAAAAAACCCTTTTAAAGCTTGTTGCATGGGTTTGAAAGCTCATTTTGCTTGCTCAAACCCACATTTTCAGCTAAGAAGGGATTCTAAAGCACACACACATTGTTATTTTGACTTGTGAATCAATTATTTTTTTTCATCCATCCATCAAATGGGTCCAAGGCATCATCAAGTTCAATTTGGAAGAAGAGCTAAGTGTTTTTACAACCCATGCCTCTTATTTTTTTTTAAATTTCAGTTTTGTTGCAATTTGTTTTTGTTTAAATTTGTTATGTTAAAATTTGTTTTTGTTTAAATTTTTTGTGTAATGAAGATTTTAAAATGTAGTTTTTTTAATTGCCAAGAAGAAATAATCTCCCTCAACCAAACTCTCCACCAAACCCTCCGTCTCCTCGTGAAGAACCAAATGAAGAACCGAATGAAGAAACAAATGAAGAAAATGAACCTCAATTGCCTCCACCAATTGAGAAACCTCCTCCTGGAACAAAAAAAATTTTGATGAACCAAATTGAAAGAGGGGAAAATTAATTAGAATATTTAATTTAATAGGTTAAAAGATTCTAGTCGTATAAATCCCGGAAGGGAAAGACTCGCAAAATCATTGGAAGCAATCTTGACCCATGTAAGCGCGGTTAGTGGACAAATTAATTTATGGCAGGATAAAAGAGAAGAACAAAAACAATATTATGCAAATAAATTATCTTATGCAGACATGAAAAAGAAAAAAATCACAAAAGATGACATTTGCCAGCTATTTAAAAAACCAGGGGACACAAATAATCTTAGAACTACAACAAGGAGGTTCCCAATTCATTGGTGCATAAATGAAGACATTAAAAACAATTTTTGGGAGAGATGGTGGATGGTCTTTGATTCACCTCGTTGTAACAATCATGAGGTTCCTATATATTTCTTGAGGAAACTCTATTGCGAGTTTGTACTGAAAGAGGTGCCAAATTATTTTGACATTCTAGATTCTTAGGGTAGAGGAGGGGGGTCATCATTTGACTGAGAGGGGGCACATCATGACCCTAACACACCTAGGGTTGCTATTGGCAAGCCACAAGTGGATCATGTTAGTATTCCTTCCATTGTGAAGGAACATGTAGAGGCAGACACACTAGGCACAATCAATGCTCTAACACAGACTCTCATTCAGTGTGCCACTCCTTTAGTTGAGGGGGACTATGTTCAATCCTTGAGGGGGCATGTTTGTCAGTCATGTGGATGCTTGTGCACATTTGGTACTAGCAAGAGAGAGGAAGAGGATTCTAGAATGATGACTGATAGATTTCTAAATACGACATTTGGCATTGACACACAAGTAAATATTTCCAAGTTCATTAAATTTCTTTGATCATATTTCATTTATAAAAGAATAACTATTTAATTTAGTATCTATTGTTTATGATGAAAATTTAGGGCAAGAGTGTCAGTGGTGGTGGTGGTGGTAGTGGAAGTGGAAATGATCCTAATGTCCCCTTTTACACATCATCATCAATTCCATAAGTATGTATCGAATAAAACTTTTTAATTAACATATTTGATTATTATGTAATTATATGGATAATTGTATCATAAATTATTGTGCATGTGCATTAGATGTGCACTGGTGGACCATCGACATTCACAACAGATAATGAAGGGCATCGTGCAACTTCCTTAAGGTATCTTTATTTGCATATTAATTTGATTTACTTGATTATATTTAATTAATTAATGAATTACTAAATTACTAGACAAATTATGATCAAAATCCAGAGTCACAATGATTACTTTCTTTCACCTAGGGTTGTGAGGTCACTATTGAGTCCACAGGTATATATGTAATAATGCATTATAATTAACATGTCAGTAGTGCGTTCTTATACGAATGGTTATCTTATAATTTTCCATGTACATGTTCACTAGTTGAATGTTGGAGCTTTGACTTTGACACCGCACACCGGAGTACACGGTGGAACCTTCACAGAGGTATCATTTAATCATTAGTAGGGTTGTAAAAAATATATGTAATCTTGATAACTGCATAATACTTTTTTTGTTTCATTTTCAGCTTTTGACATCAGAGACTGCTCCTTCTGTTCGTGATACTTTGGATCATGGAGTAGCTGCAGCAGTAGCTAGTTTTGAAGCACTGACTGAGGTATGAAAGAGATCACTTAACTTTAATTGTTATTTTAATAGTTTGTATTGAATTTTATAATGATAGTCATGTATGTATTTTAATTATTATTTTGATAATTGTTGTAGGGACTTATTACTCCAGATCGCCAACATGCACTTTCAGTGTGTGAACATAGTGACTATTTGCTAGCGGTAAGTGAATATTCAATTTTATGTCATTGTATAATTCAATTTTGATGTATATTAGTTATCTCTATCTAAATTTTTGTTTTATCAGGTTGAGCTATAGAAGAGTCTAGATAGGATGACGAGTGATTGCACTTAGAAGACTACAGCATCCACTGCATCTCCATCAACACAACGATCGAAGACAGCTCAGGATTTGTTTTCTTCCCCTAGCGGGAAAGGACTATATTAGGGATATGGATTGTATGCCTATATGACATTAGTGGACATATTTTTTGTATATTCTATAAGTGATACGTTGTACATCGATTTGGCTTTGAGGAAGCTAGTTTTACTATATTGAATATATTCAATGTATGACATTATTGGACATATATATTTGGCTTCATGCCCTACGAATATTTATTTTTTATGTTTTAGGTATGCAATTCATGTGTTTGGTGTATTGATGTATAATAATTTATGTTTATGTGGATGTCTTATGCTTTTTAAATTTCTCATGCCTTATAGTTATGCTTGTATGTTTATCGATGTATGTTTAACTTGCTGATTGTGCTAGAAATGCCAGTCACTTTCCTTAATAAAAGTCAATTCCTTGACTGTAATAATAACAAAAGTAATGAAATGAATGTAGAAATGTATAAATATTATATAAGGCAATATTTCTATGTCACAACCTATCCAAGATCATGTGGAATCAAACATTTATATTCATTAGTGTATTCCCTGTTCCATGAGATAGTCACAATATAAAGACATGACCTCGAACAGGAGAGGCACCATATGGAAAGGTTGTCATCTATTGAACCCAATACCAGGCCTATTTTGATCTATGGGTACCCTAATGTTGGCAAGAGTTCTTTTATTAATAAGATTACTATGATAGATGTGGATGTGCAACCTTATGCTTTTACAAACTAACTTCTAATTGTCCCCTAACTGACTAATTGTTAATGACAAACACTAGAATACATAGTTGCACTCATCCTACTGCTCGCCCCAGAGTCATTCAAATGACTATGTGTGCCAAAAAAGGTTTTCAGTAGCATTTATCTGACCATTCAAAGTTGTTGGAACAAACGGTTCGATGCTACGACCGACAGTTGGAAAGATACGCAATGTTGGCCATTTGAACTGAGGAACACTTTGAGTTCTAACATTGACCGAGAATGTGTTGCTGATTTTTAAAAAAATTGAATCTTTGAAAACTGAGATAGGATTTTGTAGGCTCTAACAACATAGTCCTATAGCACTTGATGGATTGATTCTACCTCGCATGAGCTTTGAGATATGATCCCGCAAACATCATTGATTTCATGTTGAAGGGATCTTGAGGGACACTTCGACACGGAGTCGTCAGTGAGGATCAAATGACTATGCATGGTGAAAAAAGTTTTCCATAGCGTTTACCTGACCATTTAGAACTATTAGAATAGATGGTTTGATGCTACAACTGACGGTTGGAAAGATATGCAACATTGGTCTTTTTCCACTGAGGAACACTATGAGTTCTGACATCGACTGAGAATATGTTGCCAAATATAAATGAACTTGAATCTTTGAAAACTGAGATAGGCTATTGTAGGCCTCAACAACATGGTCCCATAGCACCTAACAGATCCATGCTACCTTGCACGAGCTCTGAGATATGACCCCACAAAGATCACTGATTTCATGCATTTGGGACCTTGAGGGACACTTTGGCTTGGAGTCATTGGCGGGAATCGAATGACTGTGCATGCCAAATGAGGTTGCCACTAGCATTTACCTGACCATTCAAAGCTAATGGAATAGACAGTTTGTTGCTATGACTAATGGTTGGAAGGATATGCAACATTGGCTGTTTGAATTGAGGAACACTTTGAGTTCTGACATCGACCGAGAATGTGTTGCCAATTTTAAACGAAGTTGAATCTTTAAAAATTTAGATAGGCTTTTTTAGGCCCCAACAACATGGTCCCATAGTACCTGATGGATTGATTCTACCTCACATGAGCTCTGAGATATGACCCCACAAAGATTGTTGATTTCATGTTGAAGGGACCTTGAGGGACACTTCGGTATGAAGTCATCGGTGGAGATCCAATGACTATGCATGGTGAATGAGGTTGCCACTAGTGTTTACCTAGCCATTTGAAGCTATTGGAATAGATGGTTTGATGCTATGATTGATGGTTGGAAAGATACACAACATTGGCCGTTTGAACTGAGGAACACTTTGAGTTCTAACATCAACCAAGAATGTGTTGCTGATTTTAAACGAAGTTGAATCTCTAAAAACTGAGATAGGCTTTTGTAGACCCCGACAACACAGTCTCGTAGCACTTTATAGATTGATTCTACCTTGCATGAGATCCAAGATATGACCCTACAAAGATCACTGATTTCATGCTGAAGGGACCTTGCGGGACACTTTGACATAGTCATTGGTGGGGATCGAATGACTATGTGTGGAAAACAAGGTTACCACTAGCATTTACCCAGCCATTCAGAGCTATTGGAATAGACTAATCAATGCTATGACCGACGGTTGGAAAGATACGCAATGTTGGCTGCTTGAACTAAGGAACACTATGAGTTCTGGCATCGACCGAGAATGTGTTGCCGATTTTAAATGAACTTGAATCTTGAAAAACTGAGACAAAATGTTTTAGACCCCAGAAACACGGTCCCGTAGCAACTGATGGATCCATGCTACCTTGCATGAGCTCCGAAATATGACTCCGCAAAGATCACTGATTTCATGCTCAAGGTACCTTGAGGGACACTTCGGCACGAAGTCATCAATGGGGATCGAATGACTGTGCATGGAAAATGAGGTGTCCACTAGTGTTTACCTAGACATTCAGAGTTATTAGAATAGATGGTTTGATGCTACGACCAATGGTTGGAAAAATATGCAACGTTGGCTGTTTGAACTAAGGAACAATTTGAGTTCTGGCATTGACCAAGAATGTGTTGTTGATTTTAAATGAAGTTGAATCTCTCAAAATCAAGATAGGATTTTGTAGACCCTAATAATGTGGTCTCGTAGCACCTAAAAAGTCAATTCTACCTTACACGAGCTCTGAGATACAACCTTGCAAATATCATCAATTTCATGTTGAAGAGACCTTAAGGGACACTTCGACACAGAGTCATCGGTGGGGATCGAATGATTGTGCATGCCAAACAAGGTTTCCAATAGCATTTACCTAGCTATTCAGAGCTATTGGAATAGACCGATCAATGCTATGACCGATGGTTGGAAAGATACACAACTTTGACCATTTGAATTGAAGAACACTGTGAGTTTTGACATCGACCGAGAATGTGTATCTGATTTTAAATGAAGTTGAATCTCTGAGAACCGAGATAGGATTTTTTAGGCCTCGACAACATGGTCCTATAGCAATTGATGGATCCATGCTACCTTGCACGAGCTTAGAGATATGACCCCATAAAGATCATTGATTTCATGCTCAAGGGACCTTGAGGGAAACTTTAGCATGAAGTCTTCGGTGGGGATCCAACACATAGAATGAGGTTGCCACTAGTGTTTACCTGACCATTTGAAGCTATTGGAATAAACAGTTTGATGCTACGACTGATGGTTGGAAAGATACACAACATTGGCCATTTGAACTGAGGAACACTTTGAGTTCTAACATCAACCAAGAATGTGTTGCTGATTTTAAAAAAAGTTGAATCTCTAAAAATTGAGATAGGCTTTTGTAGACCCCAGCAACATGGTCTCGTAGCACTTTATAGATTGATTCTACTTTACATTAGCTCCAAGATATGACCCTGCAAAGATCACTGATTTCATGCTGAAGGGACCTTGCGGGACACTTCGGCATAGAGTCATTAGTGGGGATTGAATGACTATGCATGGAAAATGAGGTTACCACTAGCATTAACCTAGTCATTTAGAGGTATTGGAATAGACTAATCAATGCTATGATCGACAGTTGGAAAGATATGCAACGTTGGCCATTTGAACTGAGGAACACTGTGAGTTCTGGCATCGACTGAGAATGTGTTGCTGATTTTAAACGAACTTGAATCTCAAAAAATTGAGACAAAAATTTTTAGGCCCTAGAAACATGATCGCGTAGCAACTGATGGATCCATGCTACCTCACACAAGCTTCGAGATATGACCCCACAAAGATTTCTGATTTCATGCTCAAGGGACCTTGAGGGACACTTCGGCACAAAGTCATCAGCGGGGATCATATGACTATGCATGGTGAATGAGGTGTCCACTAGCATTTACCTGGACATTTCGAGCTATTGGAATAGGTAGTTCGATGCTACGACCGACAGTTGGAAAAATATGCAACGTTGACCATTTGAACTAAGGAACAGTTTGAGTTCTGGCATTGACCGAGAATGTGTTGTTGATTTTAAATGAAGTTGAATCTCTCAAAATCAAGATAAGATTTTGTAGGCCTCGATAATGCAGTCCCATAGCACCTAACGGATTGATTCGACCTTGCACGAGATCTGAGATACGACCTTGCAAATATCATCAATTTCATGCTGAAGAGACCTTGAGGGACACTTTGACATAGAGTCGTCAGTGGGGATCGAATGATTGTGCATGCCAAACAAGGTTTCCAATAGCATTTACCAATCAATTCTACGACTGATCAATTCTACGACTGACAGTTGGAAAGATACGCAACGTTGACCGTTTGAATTGAGGAACACTATGAGTTTTGACATCGACCGAGAATGTGTAGCCGATTTTAAACGAAGTTGAATCTCTAAAAATTGAGATAGGATTTTTTAGGCCCTAGCAACATTGTCCTATAGAAACTGATGGATCCATGCTACCTCACACGAGCTCTGAGAAATGACCGTGCAAAGATTATTGATTTCATGCTCAAGGGACCTTGAGGGACACTTCAGCACGAAGTCTTTGGCGGGGATCCAATGACTGTGCATGGTGAATGAGGTTGCCACTAGTGTTTACCTAGCCATTCAGAGCTATTGGAACGTATGGTTTGATGCTATGACTGACGGTTGGAAAGATACGCAATGTTGACCATTTGAACTAAGGGACACTTTGAGTTCTGGCATCGATCGAGAATGTGTTGTTGATTTTAAACAAACTTGAATCTTTCAAAACTAAGATAGGCTTTTGTAGGCCCTGACAACATAGTCCCATACCACCTAATGGATAGATTCTACCTTGTATGAGCTCCAAGATATGACTCCACAAAGATCACCAATTTCATGCTAAAGGGACCTTGAGGGACACTTCAACACGGAGTTGTCGACGGGGATCAAATGATTGTGCATGGTCAATAAGGTTTCCACTAGTGTTTACCTAGCCATTTAGAGCTATTGGAATAGATGGTTCAATGCTACGATTGACAGTCCGAAAGATACGCAACGTTGGCCATTTGAACTGAGGAACATTGTGAGTTCTGACATCGACTGAGAATGTGTTGCCGATTTTAAATGAACTTGAATCTCTAAAAATCAAGATAGGCTTTTGTAGGCCCCAACAACATGGTCTCATAGCACCTAATAGATTGATTCTAACTAGCACGAGCTCTGAGATATGACCCCGTAAAAATTGCCAATTTTATGCTGAAGGGACCTTGAGGGACACTTCGGCACAGAGTCGTCGGTGAGGATTGAATGACTATGCATGGTGAATGAGGTTTCCAATAGCATTTACCTGGCCATTTGGAGCTATTGGAATAGATGGTTCGATGCTATGACCGACGGTTGGAAAGATACGCAATGTTGATCATTTGCGCTAAGGAAAACTTTAAGTTCTGGCACTGAATGAGAATGTGTTTCTAATTTTAAATGAAGTTGAATCTCTCAAGACCAAGATAGGCTTTTGTAGGTCCCAATAACATGGTCCTATAGCACCTAATAGATTGATTCTACCTTGCATGAGATCTAAGATATGACCTCGCAAAGATCACCAATTTCATGCTGAAGGGACCTTGAGGGACACTTCAGCACGAAGTCATCATCGGGGATCGAATGACGTTGCATGGTGAACAAGGTTGCCACTAGCATTTACCTAGCCATTCAGTGCTATTGGAATAGACGGTTTGATGCTACGACTGAAGGTTAGAAAAATATGCAATGTTGGTCATTTGAACTGAGGAACACTATGAGTTCTGACATCGACTGAGAATGTGTTGCCGATTTTAAAAAAACTTGAATCTCTAAAAATTGAGACAAGCATTTGTAGGCCCCAAAAACACAGTCCCATAGCACCTGATGGATCAATTTTACCTCACACAAGCTCTAAGATATGACCCTGCAAAGATCATCGATTTCATGCTGAAGGGATCTTGAGGGACACTTCGGCACAGAGTCGTCGGTGGGGATCGAATGACAGTGCATGATGAATGAGGTTACAACTAGCATTTACTTGACCATTTAGAGCTATTGGAATAGATGGTTCAATTCTACGACTGATGGTTGGAAAGATATGCAATGTTGGTCGTTTGAACTGAGGAACACTTTAAGTTCTAACATCGACTGAGAATGTGTTGCTGATTTTAAATGAACTTGAATCTCTCAAAACCAAGAGATGATTTTTTAGGCCCCGACAACATGGTCTTGTAGCAACTGATGGATTGATTCTACCTCACATGAGCTCCGAGATATGACTTTGTAAAGATCGCTAATTTCATGCTAAAGGGACCTTGAGGGACACTTCAGCACAGAGTCATCACCGGGGATCAAATGACTGTGCATAGCAAACAAGGTTGCCACTAGTGTTTACCTAACCATTCAGAGCTATTGGAATAGATGGTTCGATGCTACGACCGACGGTTGGAAAAGTATGCAACATTGGTCATTTGAATCAAAGAACACTTTGAGTTCTAACATTGACTGAGAATGTGTTGCCAATTTTAAATGAATTTGAATCTCTGAAAATTGAGACAGGCTTTTGTAGGCCTTGGCAACATGGTCTCGTAGTACCTAACGAAGTGATACTACCTTTCATGAGCTCCGAGATATGACCCCACAAAGATCACTGATTTCATGCTGAAGGGACCTTGAGGGACACTTCAACATAGAGTCATCGACAGGGATCGAACAAGTGTGCATGGTGATGAGGTTGCCACTAGCATTTACCCAACCATTCAAAGCTATTAGAATAGGTGGTTTGATGCTACAACCGACGGTTGGAAAGATACACAACATTGACCATTTGAAGTGAGGAACACTTTGAGTTCTGGCATCGATCAAGAATGTGTTGCTGATTTTAAACAAACTTGAATCTCTCAAAATTGAGAAAGGCTTTTGTAGGCCCCGACAGCATGGTCTTGTAGCACTTGATGGATTGATTCTACCTCACATGAGCTCTGAGATATGACCTTGCAAAGATTGCTGATTTCATGTTGAAGGGACCTTGAGGGACACTTCGACACAGAGTCATCGTTGGGGATCAAATGACTCTGTGTGCTGAACAAGGTTGCCACTAGCATTTGCCCAGCCATTCAGAGCTGTTGGAATAGATAGATTGATGCTATGACTAAGAATTAGAAAGATACACAATGTTGGCCGTTTGAACTAAGGAACATTGTGAGTTCTAACATAGACCGAGAATGTGTTGCCGATTTTAAATGAAGTTGAATCTCTAAAAACTAAGACAGTCTTTTGTAGGCCCCAACAACATGGTCCTGTAGCAACTCAAGGATCCATGTTACCTCACATGAGCTTCAAGATATGACCCCACAAAGATCACTAATTTCATGCTCAAGGGACCTTGAGGGACACTTCAACATGGAGTCATTGGTGGTGATCAAATGACTATGCATGCTGAATGAGTTTTCCACTAGCATTTACCCAACCATTTGGAGCTATTAGAATAGACAGATTGATGCTATGATCCATGATTAGAAAGATACGCAACATTGGAAAGATAGGAGAAAAAATTCTTGTTTGAGAACATAATTTTAGGATCTATAATAAACTCAATCCTTGTCATTATAATCATATTTGGACAAATTACTAATTGAGCTCCTCATTCTTTTACAGGTCATTCATATAAAAGAAAAAAAAATAATTTTTTTTTTTACATATATATATATATATATATATATATTCAATTGAGAGAATCAAAACAAGGATAACCAATTCATTACAATATTAATTAGTAAGAAGCAAGTCAAACTTAAATAATATCATAGCAGGCATTAGAAATCCAAATTCTATATAGGAGTTTTAAGCAAAACGAGTAAGGTCTTGGATAGGGACATTATAGATCCATGCAAGAACCTTTTCTTTGATATTGCTCACTAACCCTTTAGAAGAGAAAATGTTTACAAAAACTAGCATGTACTTGCATGAGGACATTATATATTACAAAAATCCCACACAGAAGCAGCTGGCAAGCCGCTCAAAAAGTAGTAACTGATAGCAAGTGGGATAATGCAGATGCTTTAATAAACCACTATCTTCTTTACTCAAGTAGCATCTGGTTCATCTGCTCGATTGGGGCATGTTTTGGAACAGACAGTCTCCATTTAAACTCAAGTCTCTGGAAGTAGTTATATTTGTCAGTGGAGGAGATACACCCATTGGATCTGCAATAACTTCATGGTCACTGGAATTTCCATTTCTCTTCAATTGGGATATTCTTTCCAAAATTGCATCTACCCTTTTACCAATTTGGGAAATTAATAGGTCTATTTTTGGACCTCCAAGGAGTTGGTCACCTAAATGAGAACCTTGAGATGAATCAGGAACTTCTCTATGAAAAAGATCAATACCTTGAGAATCTCTCCACTTGTCAACTGAATTAAAACCTTGGACCATAGATGGCTGCCCTTTGTTGTAAAATGAGGAGTGAGACTGCCTTGCCAAAGGTGGCAATGAACTTACATTTGAGGGATAATGCCCAACATGAGTAACCTGGTTTCCCAAGTCCCATAAATGCAAGGCCATTGACGAATAGGCATTTATAATAGAAATATTTGTGGTGCTAGAATGAAGTGCATGACCAAATTCTTTGCCTGCTGATGAACCAATTTGAGGCTTCATTTCATTTTCTTCTTGATCAGTGCAATATTTTCTCCTCAACTGAACATTTGGTAATCAGTTGATATACAATCACGGTTTTCTCTTGGCCAATCCTATGGGATCATGATTGCGCCTGTAGATCTAGAAAAGGGTTGAAATCTAGATCTAGTGGAAGAGTAGTATTAGCAAGAAGTCATTCACTAACATCTCATCTTTATAACAACTAAATTTGGATTCACTAGAAGTATTAGTTCTAAAAAAAAAAAATAGTAAAACATACCATATATAATGACTGTGTCGACACTCAGTCGCATCATATAATAAGTTGAAATTAGATAATCATAAAACACTTTGTAAAGTACAATGTACATAAAAGAAATTTTAAAGTACAGTGTACATATCATTTAAAGGTTGATCAATAACCGTTTGAACTTGGAATTGATTGGAGGGCACCGATTTGAGAAACCCTTGGTTTAAGGGTTTGAAGAGACCAAATTTGGTGTTTTTTGGGGTTATAGGAGGTTTGAGTATAATACCTTTGGTATTTAGAGGTTTTATGACATAATAAGACACTGTCTATAGTTTGAAGTCTTGGGGTTAATTATTTCATATAGTTCCTTTGTTAAATCACTCAATTTTCATGCATTTTTGGAGCCATAGGGGTGAGCAGTAGTACACGCTCCAAAATAACCAAATATTTCCTTTGGATATAAAAATTTACTAAGAAAAGGGTACTCAAAAAATTAATTTTTTTGATTAGTCCTTTGGAAAGTTTCAGAGATAAGTGACACTTTCCTTCGTTGCAGGGCTACTAGACAGGGCAATTCATTGATCCATCCGCTTTATGTATTTTTTGTCACTTGGGGATGGATCCAAACCTTGTAACTTAGTATTATAACATTAGACATGTAGGAAAGAAGAAGAGTTTGCAAGTTGAGAGTGATTGAAGGAGTTTGATGAGTTTGAAGGGTGCATAAGGGTCATGAAATTGGTGCAAGGGTACAACAGTAGATGTTATAGCCTTTGGAGGGGGGTATTTTATGCATGAATCCATCATAGGATGGTCAAATGATGGTGAATCAACTTTGGTTCAGTTTCTCTGGTGCTGGGAGATGAGACATTGGGCCAACCCTAGTTTCTAGGGGGTTTTGGGACCAATTTGGGGCTTTTACATCTAGAAGCATCAAATATTCAAATTGATAGTAGAATCCTCTAATTAGAGTCATTTTAAGACACTATTGAAAGTGGCAAGGTCTAGGAGTGAGTCCTTAATAGGGCTACTTTGTTAATTGAGCCTATTAGGCCTAGTTGGGAAACATGCATCAATAATTTTAAGGTGTGATGTTCCAAAACACATAGTCTTTGTTTTGACATATGTTATGCAACTTGAAAATGGGTATTCAAATACTTTGATCACCATTTTAAGAGGTGATCAAGAATTTGGTTGATGTTTCAACTAATTGGCAAGCTTAAACAAGCATGGACCAAGAACTTGTTTTATATGGTGGATATGGAGTTGCTGAAGGAAACATAAGGTGTGGAGTCTTAAAGAAGATGGTATGAAAGGAGAGAATGAAGTAAAGGATTATCCAAAGCTAAGAAAATAAAATAAAGTGATGTTCAAGCCCACAAAGGATTCAACAGTCAAAGCAATGAAATTTGAGAATACAAGGTGTTGAAACAAGTGCATCCCTCCAAGGGAATATCCAGTGCTGCCATGGATATCATGGAGAGCTTCATGATTGATATTTTTTATAAGATTACTCTTGAGGCTGCTTCTCTACTGAAATATAACAAGATCATGACACTTTCCTCCAGAGAAATTGAGATTGCTATCAAGTTTGTTCTTCCTAGAGAGCTGGCTAGGCATGCTGCTTCTGAAGGAAGTAAGGCTTTTACCAAGTTTTGTACTACTCTAGGTTAGGTTTTGTTGGAAGATTTTAGGTTTTTTGTATGTGGTTTTCATGGAAAGCTTGTTTAGAAGTTGGTTTTGGCTTGGGTTTATGTTAAAATGGGTTTGTTTGGATGTTTTGAGGTAGAAGTGACTATGAACTGAATGTGTGGAAGTTAATTATGAGCTGGGATCTTAGTGTATGTAAAGAATATATGAATTATGCTATGTATGTTACATTATGAATATAGTTTATGGTTATTACTGTACATTATGCTATGTATGCTGTGAAAAATCTTTGTTATAAGATTTCTATTATAAGGATGTGGTTATTGTATAGATCTCTCATTTTAAAGTTTTTTTTATTAATAATGAGAAATATATTTACAACTCAGCTCAATAGGAGCACCAGAGGAAAGAGATGAGTAGAGAAAACCTTTCGGTATTTCCCAAAAAAATAGAAGAGAAAGGTTGTCATTAAACCTTACAAACTTCCCGTTATACATACGGGGTAATGCATGAGCAATTTACAGGCTACCCAATTTACAGTGCTATATAAATTTGACATGTTATGATATTTTGTATCTCCATTTATTCCAATGAACCAATTGGGTCTACCCTAGCCTTGATTGTCTCAAGTATTGCCTCATGATTTGACTCATGAACCTTCCAAAGAGTTTTATTATGCAGTCTTCCCCCATATTTGATCAAGTGGACATTTGATGCAATGGCGAGGCTTGAATAATGAAGAATCTTTCTGTGTGTCTCCCAATCCTTGAAAAACCACAACCTAGGGTTCTTCATAGCATACCGTCTAAGCCATGTACTAGTTACAACCAATGCTCCTATAGGGTATTCTAATTCTTCACCATCGATAACCGAGTGATCCAATTTCTTTTTTTCCTCAACACAACAACACAATTAATAATATGTCCCTTTTTCATTGTCTTCAGGTGCAATAACAAGAAAAACATGGTCTGTAATGATATAAACATAATGAGGACATTAGTTTACTGAATATTCATGATAAAGTACTAAATTTGAGATTATTTGTGGAAAATTTTACCTAGTTGTACTAGATTAGATAAGCGATCAAAGTCAATGGATTATTCCATTTCTATTGGTTGTAGTGATTCTTGGGGATGATAGGAGGCAAGTGGACTCAAAATACATGTATACCATTTTTCAACCCATTCCTTTGACTCACACCCATCCCAATCTTCATCTACACATGATGAACAAAAGCACGCCATATGTCATGTGTGGATACTCCTTGAACCTGCATTACAACTTCTAAAAGAGTGTAGCTCACTTGATCCTTTCAATGTACAACAATCCTCATATGGTGCAATTTTAGTTTCATCCATCAACCAAAAAAATCTAGGAACCATAGACTCACCTTCATTACCTGGACCCATTGTAGCATTACACCACTAGACAATACATCCCGCATCTGACAATGTTTCTTTCTCTTTGTACTTTAATTCTTCACATGCTAAGGCTCTTTTAATACATGCACGTGTGCCATCATGCTCTCCCTTTCCATAACTGGCCTCTGTGAAATTCCACATATATTGAATTTTAGTAATCTTATGCATCCTGCACAACCAATAAAACATCCGAGAATTCTTGAATTGTGATGCACAATTATCTGACCATATGATATATCGATGATATTTTATGCCCCTATTTGCCAAATGACCATAAAATAGTTGAAAGCAACCATGTACAAACTCTATAGAATGTGAGCGATCATTGCTGATATAAAAATGATACTCCCTCAATATCTTCTTGTTCTCCTTTGTACTATCTAGTGCATGCATGAATGCTATATGAACAAATATAGCAACTTGTTGAGAGCTGGAATACTTTGCTTGCACCTCATTCTATGGTTTTAGTGTGTAGTTCTCTTCAAAGTCCACAATTGAAACAATGGTATCAAGTGGGAATGTGTCCTTGCACAACTTGAATTGCATATCCAACCATCACGCTCTATGTGTATGCCTTGCATACTCATAAATAATTTTTTTACAAAAAATGTCCATGAACTGATACACTAGAATTTTTTCAATTACTAAATCACATCTTTTAGCCTCTTTTCCATCTTTTAGATTGTATGTCACGGTCTTATATTTTTTAAATTGCACTATTTCATTACCGATTGCATGCGTACTCTCCATATGTTGACAAATTGGCAAACGTCACAAACCTCCACAATCTATGCATGTACCCTTCAAGCATGAGAGCTTGTAAAATGGTTGACAATCCACTCTTTCACATAAAATGGTAGATATTAATTCCCTTGAAGATCTAGGTGGGACATTTATGTTACAATCTTGCAAAACATTGTTAGAGTGCAAATCTACACATATATTCCTATAAACTTCAAAATGGTTAGAAAATTCAATATGTACCCTACAACAACAAGTTGTGCATGTGTGATTTATCTTCACATAAAAAGGTTTACACATTTCAAAATATCTTTGACTAATTTTAATTTGAGGATACATATGCATAAATTTTGCAAAGAATTATGTCTGAGTTGAATCCAAAAAATGTTTTGGATGTGGAACATGAATTCGACTACCAATGCTCCTTCTTACAAAATCTCTTTGATTAGGAGATACCCATGTATTAGTCTTCCAAAATTCTTCAATCAAGGATTTTAAAGCTTCAACAATTGCTTTATCTTTTCATGGTAGTCTACCAAAAAAATGCCCATAACTCATTTCTATTTGGATCTTCCACTCTTTGAGGCCTTCCTAGGGCTCTCATTAGAGACTTTCTACTTATTTTCAATGTTTTTCTTGTCTTTCTAATGAGTCAAGATTTCTTCATTTGATTGCTTACTATTTTTGATGTAAGTACACATCATGTGACAGTACTATCTTTCATGCGTGATGTAGAACCTACACTCTCATATGCAGTCATTAGATTCTTTACAATAGATTTTTCACTTGACTCATCCATCATTCTTAGCCCAAGAATCTTCATGATGGGCCTAAATTTCAGATTTCTCATCATTTCAATAAATAGTTGACATCTTCCTGTCATGTTTAAATTTTCAAAAAATGATCTCCAAATACGATTAACATTTCTTTGACAAGTACACTTGGTAATCTTGTCAGACATTTCTTGCAAAATGTTAGTATCAATATCAATCAAATATTTTGGCTTTCTATATTTAATAATTCTAGGAGCATAAAAAATATTATGTGTGAATTTCATACCATCTTAAGTGCCTTCAACATGAGACGATGTTGTGCCTACACCTTGGGATGTAGATAATGGTGTGCCTTCAACATGAGATGATGTTGTGCCTAGACCTTGGGATGTAGATAATGGTGTTCCTTACACATGATACAAGGGTGTTCCCACACCTTCGGAAGTAGAAAATGGTGTGCCTTCAATATGATACATTGGTGTGCCTCCACCTTCAAAAGTAGATAATAGTGTGCCTTCAACATGATACATTGGTGTGCCTCGAACATTGGATGATGATGTCTCTTGAACTTGGGAACTCATAGATGATGTCCCCGCATCTTCATAATTCAATTGTCTTGTTGCACGCAAGTTTCTCATTCATTGTCTTTTTTATTCCAAATCCAATTCTCTCTTACTTTGTATTGATGTTTCATGTTTCTCATCCAAAGAAAAATCTTCTTCTATAGTATCTAATTTTTTTTGTTCATGAAGTTGTCTCATTCTTTCCCTTTTCTTCTCTTTGTCTCTTTCATGCTCTTCCAGTGTTAAATTCTTTGCTGATTTCCTTGGCATGATGATGATGATTTTCTACATATGAATTGATTACAATTTAAAAGATATAATATAAATGTAAAATA
This sequence comes from Chamaecyparis obtusa, assembly GCA_027943335.1. Lineage (NCBI taxonomy): Eukaryota > Viridiplantae > Streptophyta > Pinopsida > Cupressales > Cupressaceae > Chamaecyparis > Chamaecyparis obtusa. The sequence continues at coordinate 46,075 of BSBK01009857.1, forward strand.
ATAAGTCAAATTATAATATAAACCTCTTACAATATGATAAATTATAATATAAATTTATTACAATTATATCAAATTATGTATTGAAAAATTCTATATCATACCAATTATAAACCAAAACACTCTTTATTCACATTTGACATGTAAAAAATTAAAAAACTTACCTCAATCGATAAATTTCAGTGATAATGATTGACTTTCACAATTTGATGTTGATTTTTAAACAAAAAGATGGTGCAAATTGATAGAATATGCTTCTTTGTCACTATCAACACCATGAAAAGTGAATACTTGTCGGATAACATGCAAAACTCAGACAACAACAGAAAAAGTGGGCCTCTTTCATGAGATCCTTGGCAAATGAGACCATTTATTTTAGTTTTGCATAGCGCGAGTGCGCTATAGTGCACTCGCCCTATGCAACACTAAAAAGTGTTATGAATACTATTAAATAAGGCGTTGCACCCTATGTAAAACAAGAAAAAGGGAAAATATAAAGGGTATGGGAGAGGGAGAGAGAGAGAGAGAGAGTATGGGGAAGAGAGAGGGAGAGGGTGATGAGAGAGAGGAGAGAAGGGAGGAGAGAGAGGGAGAGAAGGTGAGAGAGAGAGAGAGAAGGGAGAGAGAGAGAAGGGAGAGAGAGAGAGAGAGAGAGAGAGAGAGATAGAGAGAGAGAGAGGAGAGAGGAGAGAGGAGAGAGAGAGAGAGAGAGAGAGAGAGAGAGAGAGAGAGTAGGAGAGAAGGGGAAGGAGAGATAGAGAAGGGGAATAGGAGAGAGAGTAGAGAGAGAGAGAGAGAGAGAGAGAGAGAGAGAGAGAGAGAGAGAGAGAGAGAGAGAGAGAGAGAGAGAGAGAGAGAGAGAGAGAGAGAGAAGGAGAGAGAGAGAGAGAGAGAGAGAGAGAGAGAGAGAGAGAGAGAGAGAGGAGAGAGAGAGTCCATTCTACACACTTTAAAAAGAAGAAAATTTGATTTTTGATTAGTTTTAAATGATGTCTAGGGGGAGCACATAGAAATTTCATGTTTTGAGGATGTTTACATTTCGTAAATTCATAAAAATTTATACATTCATCAAAAAAATACCAAAAACATCCAGGATAAACTACATTCATCCGGGATACCTTCATGTTAGCTAACTTCTCACTGGAGCAATTAAAAAATTCAAAAAAAAGTGAACATTTTAGGGGGAGCACATGAGACGCTATGTTATGTTTTTGGACAAAAAATAGGACCACTTTTTGTGCTCCCCCTTTTTGAGGGCCTTAATCTGCAGCATTTTCAAAATAAGTTAGTAATTTAGCAACTAGATTCAAAGTATTACAACTCTTGTTTTTGTCACATCTTAAAATTTTGAGTCTAACTATCTTCAATTTCTTGTTGAAGTTTAGAGTTTTCTGATTTCAGGAAAAAAGTGGCATCTTATACCCCCTTTTTGGTCCCCCATCTTTGTGCACTTACCCTTAGATTAAAATTCAGAATCATAGTCAACAATAATAAATAAAATTTAAACTAAAATTTAACTCTCATATACCTCACCTCTTTGTCTCCTCCCGTGGGCTAGAGACCTAATATATGTCCTTGGTAGCGTAGGAATGATGTCACCAATGTCGACTCCCACCTGTATTTGTTTGTGAACATGAGATTGATCTACACGTTATACTATTTAATGTTAAATACTTGGTAGAAAATATATGTTTACAAAATAACTGAATTAACATTAAAACTTACCCATGTTGACCTTTCTTCAGGGATTGTTGGCTGAGTCATCAGCGATACAAACCCTTGGCATTCTGGCTCCCTCAAACTAGGAGTGACCTACAAAATTCAAATAGATACTTCATACTATCATAACTTGACCATATTATATATACTTGATATTAAAATACACACAAATAACTTTAGAAATCTACATACCGTGGGGCTATCACTGTGAATGGATATGCTTGTGACTCTATCATGATGATAGGGTCTCACGACATCATCACATGCCAATATTTGTCAAATAAACCATGTAAATTAAAAATGAGTATGCACAATTGACAAGTATACATGTATGCATAAACAAACTAAATTACTTAATTACCTTTCCTTTATCAATGACTGACACTTGCACCCCCTCACATTGCCCCCCGATGGCAACTGGTGATGCCTGCATCAGTATGTAAAATATGATCATAAAAATTAGAAAAGAATGTACATATACTATTATCATAATTTAAAAGGAAACCAATGAGTACATTAAAACATATCTACCGTGGAAGTGTCAAGAGCAAATGATATGGCCGAAAGCGTGGACCCCTCCACCTGTGCCATCTCCTCCTATGTCATCAACTGAACATAAATGTAACACATAAAAAGACATAAGTGTAAAATTATTATAAGGAAATTCTACTAAAAATACGAACAATAAAATTTAAATACAATGTAAAAAGTGAACTATTTACCCTTACTGTAACAGTGGGAGTCCATGGCTCTGTAGGCTCCTGATGCACATCTCCATGAACTACTTCAGTGCATGTAGTGTGCTGTATAGAATCATCCACATCGAAGGTGAAATTATATGCATCACTATCAATCAGGAGACCTAATCACAGATTCTTGCATATAATTCAAGTGTGGGGCACACAAACATGTGAGCTCCTGGAGGATGTGGAAGAAGCATCAGGATGAGGAGGCAACAATGTCATGCTCTGCATCACCAAAAGACCACTCAAGGTGTGAATGGATCAAATAGTTTGTGATCTGACCTCAGTAATAATGTCATGATGCTGCATTGTGGGAGGTGGTGAAATCTTAGGAGGGGGGACATATGTGCGGGATTTCACCCATTGTTCCCATGGCCTATCCTGAGGAGCACCTAAACCTACACCCTCGTTTGGTCTCATACTCCAATAATTCACCTTGTGACAGAGCAAAAATTCAACATACAATTTTTTTAATAAAATAAAATGGGACATCCAAATTGTTGTGAGGTGGTCTATCAAAAACCATCTACCAACGGTCCCCAAAAGTTGTCACGTATATCACTTTTTGTGCACCATTTAATTGACAACTTGGTTTTTTTATGGTCTACTTTTAAACTGATTTTAGGATCCACAAAAAGATTAGCTATGTCATGTTTTGTTATATTTAGGTTCATGACTTGATCATAATCAAGCCCATCATCAAACTGGGCGTGCATGGAATCACACCAAAGAATGCATCACTATGTTGCTGTGTAAGTTTCTCCATATTTTCAATAATTGAGTTCAATGTCATAAACATGGGGCGCAATGTGGGATATTGGCATATGTGGTTTGAAATCCTCTAAGTTCATTTAGATTATCTCCTATTAGATCTTCTAAACGGAAAGGGTTTTTGACAGGTACGTCTTTTGGAGGTGGAGGATTGTTGGGAGGTGGTTCTGGATTGTTTGTAGGATCATTAGGAGGGTTGTTGATTCCATGTTTGATAACAATGAAAAAACAAATAGAAAACTACAATGAATTTTAAAAAACAATAAAAAAACTCATTGCCACCCTATTTTTTATACAAAAAAACTATAAATTTCTATTTAAAAATAATACAAACAATAAAAACAATAAAAATTAGAAGCTTTCACATACCTTTGGATTTAAGAAAAATCAGATAGGGGATTTGAAAGATGATATCCGATAACCCTAGTTGCGTTCATGTTTTCACAATGAGAAAATTTTGAACATGATTGGGGTATAGAGTAATATATTTACTGGCAAATATCAGATATCCAATATTATTAGATATTCAATTAAGCCTTTTGCTTTGGCTTTTGGCTTGGCTAGGTGTATTGACACCTACCCCTACTAAAAAATCAACATATGCATTTGTGCACTTTTGGATGAGTGAAAATAAGTTTTTTTCACATTGCCACTTTTTGGCATACCATGATCTTGCACATACCCTTTTGTCTATATATATATGGTGAAAATGCTATATAGGTTATTGTCACTTTTCTCACAATTGGATGAAGTTAGTGATGGTTGGAGTTGGTTGGTGGGTTTCTCCTCATACCTACTTCCTCCTTTCCTTTCTTTCTCCAATATTTTCTAGGTTTCCTTCTTGGTGGCTTCTCTTCTTGGCCATGGATTCAACCCTCTTGGATAAGGATCTAGGCTTCTAGATAACAAGGTTATTTAACGTCTATGGTCATGGATCAATGATTATTTCCTTAACCTTTCTTATCATAGACTCTTATGCTAGAGAGGGTGTGATAGTGGATATTCTTTTTAATTAGTTGGCGATGAGTTCAAGTTGGCTTCTAAAGAGGGGTGTCTTTTCTTTGCATTGTTTGAATTTCCTTAAGATAGATGTGTTATTTAAGATTGGAACAGTTCTCATTGATTTCACTACTTTTTATTTAGAGGTGGTTTTAATTCTTGGAGGTATGGTTATTGTTTCTTTTTCCTTGCAATTTTGTCTTTGCTTGTGTTAAATTAGGATTCCTGAGTTGGAAATGATATTTTTACTCATGAGTTTGTGGTTTTGGGGACATTATTGGTCTAAGTGAAGGTTGAAAAATTGAATATTGGGTTGACATTGGGAGATATCTCTTTAGTATTGCTGGTAGCTTTAATGACCTCTAGTGTTGGATGTATAGGTGTTCATTATACTATACATGGTTTTGTATTTTGTCTCCCTATTAGTTCTTCCCTATCCTATATAGATTTTGTCCCCCCTTTTGTTGTACTAGTTTTTTCATTTTCTATCTTTGAAACTTTTAACAGTTTATGGACAACCACTAGTTCCTTAAGTATATAATATAGATGGAGATATGCAGTGGTAAAGTTTTATAAAGGGGTACTCTATATGACTGTGTTTATTCTCTCTAAATAATTTTGGTTTATGTTGAATTGTTGGATAGATTATATGTGGGGGCCTCTAATACCCTTTACCTTGTATGTACTCAAGCATGTCCCATTGTATCATCTTAAAATGGAAGCACTTCCATGTTAAGAGCATTTAGCTCTTTGAGTGAGTGGTTTGAGTCATGTCAAGTACCTTGAATCAGCTCTTTTCTTAGATCATGCTTTTTCTCCTCATTCTGCTTCTATCTGTCCCTGATTTTCACTTCAATCTGCATTTCCTAGCATTCTGGGTCAGGATCCTAAGGTTTTTTGCCATAAAGTCAAAGTTGACCTTATGGGGTCAAAGTTGGACTCAACCCTAACCTAGTCAGGATCAAACTCGATCCTAACCTGGTTAGTTCCAAGCTCATCCTTGACCCCATGTTTAGATTTCAAATTTCCTTGATTTTTGGGTGTCGGGTTTCGGGGATATTTGTTTTCCCACCTCCAAGTCAGCCATTTCAGGTTTTGGAATGGTAAATCCTTAAATTGCATTTAATATAGGTATATTTTCTAAAGGTTAGACCTAATTCGGATTTAATTCTCCAAGGTGGCCCCTCTAGAGGATTGTGCCCTAGTTCACTATAAAAGGAGGCTTTCCTCTCTCATTTTCTCCATCAAGTTTTGTGAGATCACAAAGTTTCCAAGTGATCTTTTTCCATCAAGAAATCAAGTTTTGCAATATTCTCTCTCAAGCTCTCAAGGTGATCAAGAAATAATTTCATTCAAGTCTTCTTCTCCATCCAAGTTCTCCATTGAAGATCAAGGATTCAAACATTCAAGCCATTAAAGGGATTTGGTTCAAGCATGCAAGATTCATCATTCAAACCCTAGATCTAGGCATCATGATGGTGTGATCTTCCTTCAAGATCCTTTTGTTCATCTTCTTGATCCATTCATTCTTCTATCAAGGTGGATTTAAAGCATACAAGGATGGAGGTTTTGTATTTACTTTCATGGTTTTGATTTACATTTACCATTGTTGTGTTCAAGCTTTCATATCAATATACTTGTTTACATTCGAAATACAATTACATATCTATTGAATTGCATAGCTTCATTGTTAGATCTATTTCTACTACTTGCTAGCATTCTCATTTCAATTTCAATATTAAGGTTGATTCCAAACCAGGGTTTGACCAAGGCAAACCCCTCAAACCAACAACAAAAACCCTCTTTTTCTTGTAGGTACAGGTGCATAATTTTAGATTTGAGAGTAGATTTGGATACCCTTTTTAGTGAACTTTCGGGATCTGTGAATAAAGTTAGAATTGACCTTCAGATAAAGAATGTAGCCTTTGACCTTTTATCAGGGTCAAAGACTACCTGTCCTCAGAAAGACAAAAGATTTCTAGGTTTTCTTCATCTCGGCATTTCCAGTCTGAAACAGGTTGCATAATTGTCTGAAAGTACACAGACATTAGAAATTGGCATTTTCTAGATTTTCCCTAATTTGAGGTTAGTACTTGTATTTCAATTATTTTAGATTCCAAGCATAATTCTCCGTAAGGAAATACAAGGTTTTTCTCTCTCTTTCATATTCTCCATAGATTGATTCGATTGTGCATTGACCTTTTAGTTGATCAAATTAGATCTCTCTATTGGGAATTTGGATTTAAGAGTGAATCTCATATTTCCCCCATACATCATACATTTTACATTTGAATAGAGGTGATTCCATTTTACCACTATTCATTTTGGTGAACCCGACATACTTACTCTCCTTTATTTTGTCAAATTAGATGCTCTATTGTGTTAGGTTATAGATCATTTCTTGCATTTAGATTAGATCTATTTTATGCTCTTGCATTCAAAAATACAAAAATAAATAAATCTATATACTCAATAAAATCCAAAAATATTTCTTGCATTTCATTTTCTATGGAGATTGTTAAGATGCTTTGGTGTGTAGTTATGTTCTTTATTACTCTTCTTTTACCATCTCTTTATAATACCTATGATGTTTATGAGAGTATCATTCACTTCATTATGTTGATGACCCTTCACTTTTCTCTTGCCTATGCTTTTCATTAAAGATTTATGTGGTAGCCTTATTAATCTTTTGGATTATGTGAAGAATTTGGTAGATGATACACCATCTCATAATCTTCCTAATCCTAATCCTATCAATCCTAATCTTCATCCTAACAATCCTAATCCTAATCTTCCTAATCCTAATCTGATACCCAATTCTCCATCTGTTCATCCTCACTCTTCCCATACTTATGATGGGATTCAAGCTATAGTTCAGGATGCGGATGTGCAAGATTTCTTTGATTTACCTTCTCCTCTGATTCATGATGATATTAAAGGAAAGGGTAAAGAAAATTCTTCCAAACCTATTATCCCACCTTATGCAACCTTTACTCATGAACATGATAAACAATCACCTCCTATAGAAGCTTTACATAATATGTAAAGTACTGGATATAATATGATGACTAAATAAGGTTATAAAGGTTTAGGGCTTGGGGTTAATGAGCATGGTATTAGATTTCCAATTCATATACCCCCTAAATCGGATATGTATGGTGTTGGTTGTTCAAGATCTCAAGTTAAGGTAGGTGATGCTAAACATCATCCTCCTCTTCATATTATTCTCCCCACACCTATCTTAGATAACCCTAATACTCATCAAGAAGTGGCTAAGAAGGTATATGTTGAGCTAATGAATTCCAAGAAAGAAATCTTTAGACATATTCCGATCGATGTTTTATAAAAATACACATGTCCTTTTCATTATAGTAACAAACATTTACTTGTTGATTGTAAACATTTCAAGTTATATGTTAGAGAAAGAGCTTCTTTAGGAATTATATCTCACTCTCGTGCAGTTTTACAATTCCTTCATAATTTTGCTATAGGGGATTCCTCTCCTTTAGATATAATGTAGATGTTCTCTCCCTCTTGTCTCATGACTGGGGGGCAAGAGGTGTATCTTCATCTAGTCTCCTAGGATCCATTAGGTCTTTTATTGGGGGCTTAATTGGTATTCTGTCTCTCCTATTTTTCTATGGTTTTGCATTATGTTTTTAATCATACATAGAATCCTTCAAGATATCTTTTCTAAGACATTCGTTTTGCGAAGGTATCCCTTGTCCTTATCTCTAGGGGGCAAGGTACCTCTTTCTTTCTCTTTGTCTAGGGAAAAACTTTCCTTAGCTTAGTGATATTTATTTATATTGAAATATTATTTCATCATATTGATAGATGTTCTGACTATGGGTAACCTTCTTATATGAGAAGTTGTTGTCCTAAGTCATCACTTCTTCTCTATTTTGAAAATTATGTTCTTTATAAACTCTCATCCTTGCTTTGGTGTTAGAGTTGTTTCCCTCATTCCAAAGATTCCTCTTCCTCTTGTTGTAGGGGGCTTGATGATTGAATATTTGTTCCCAGTGTTGAAAGATGATATTTTATCTAAAGCACTCCTCTTTGGTAGGGGTCTTGTTGATAAGATATTTTTCTTGGAGGATCCTTTTCCATGAGTGACATATCCTTTTCATGATTATCTATATTCTTGGATGTAGGGGTCAATATCCCTCGCTAAGGATATGGTGTACATTATTGTAAACATGATATCTTCTTGCATTGTGAAGTAGGTATCCTCTTCCATCTTTGTCCTTATACTTATGGAGCAAGGATGCCATCTCCTTCTATCTTTTTGGGATTCACCTCTTTCCTTGGGTAAGCAGTATTTATCTATTATGTGATATTCAATCATACATGAAAATTTTGGTTTGCATTGAGGATATTTGTCCTTGATCACAACCTATTTCATTATTTGACATTGGGTTTCCATGGTTGATATATCTCTCACCTTGGAAACTGAATAGTGTGCTATCCCTCATAAGGGTTACTTTCTTATCACTTCTTGCATGATATCTCTTTTCATTCATCCCTTCCATGGCCTCATAGGAGCTATGACCTTCTTGGCTTGGACTGGGTGTTGTTTGTGGATATTTTCTTGATGTTGAAGAAGGCTTTATCCTTGTTCTTTCCTTTCCTGAATATGTCAAAATAGTATGTTTTTGCCATATTAAGGAGGGGGGCATATATAGGGTCTCCATTGTACTATAGTTTTATTTTTTATTTTTCAATGATAAATATTGGAAGGTAACACACATAAGTTTCCAAATCCTGAAAAGACATGCATCTATATGCTAAATCTTCTGAAGGTAATGCACATAAGTTGCTAAATCCTGAGGAGACACATTTTTCAAAATTTTTCAATATGTTAAATCTTGGAAGGTAATGGACATAAGTTTCTAAATCCTGAAGGGACATGGATTTCCAATTTCAAATATGCTAAATCTTGGAAGGTAACACACATAAGTTGCTAAATATTGAAAAGACACACACCTAAATGCTAAATCTTCTGAAGGTAATGCACATAAGTTGCTAAATCCCGAGGAGACACGCATTTCATATTCATAGTGAAACAAGAAGGTGGATCTATGAGTATTCTAGAAGTTGTCAGAAGACACATTACAATTACAAGCACAGTTTATGGGTGAACCTGTTGGGATCTCCCTCCAAGGTGATTCATGGTAAGGTGGGCATCTTACTAGGCAAGGTAATCACTCTTTTCCCTCTCTCTCTCTTTTTTCTTTCATGCTAGTAGGACTAGATGATAAAGCTATGTTATTTATAGTGTTGCTCTTGTCTTTCTTATGTAAACATTTATGCTTTTATGATAGCTTTCCAAATATGATGTTAGTATAAGAAATGTTTCTTAGCAAGGTTTCTTATGCTAGTTGATTTGGGTTTGTACTATCCCCTCTTTTGTGTCCTTTTGTTTTTTGCACCCTCATGCACGTATGTTAAGTTGGAATCCTTAGCCTAGGGGCTTATGTCCCTAACTAAGTGTCATTCTATCTTGTTTCAAATCCATTGGGATCTCTTCTTCCTTCTCCTTTACCAAGAGTTTTCATCGAGTCCATACTCTTGCTAAAGTGGGGGCTTAATGTATCGTCTTAAAATGGAAGCACTTCCATGTTAAGAGTGTTTAGCCCTTTGAGTGAGTGGTCTGGGTCATGTCAAGCACCTTGAATCAGCTCTTTGTTTGGATCATACTTGTTCTCCTCATTTTGCTTCTATATGTCCTTGATTTTCACTTCAATCTACATTTCCTAGCATTCTGGGTCAAGATCCTGAGGTTTTTGACCATAAGGTCAAAGTTGACCTTATGGGGTCAAAGTTGACCTCGACCCTAACCTAGTTAGGATCAACCTTGACCCTAGCCTGGTTAGTTCCAAGCTCGTCCTTGACCACCTGTCTAGATTTCAAATTTCTTTGATTTTCGAGTGTTAAATTTCAGGGATATTTGTTTTCCCACCTTTGAGTCGGCCATTTCGGGTTTTGGAATGGTAAATCCTTAAATTGCATTTAATCAAGGTATATTTTCTAAAGGTTAGGACCTAATTGGGATTTAATTCTCCAAGGTGGCCCCTCTAGAGGATTGTGCCCTAGTTCACTATAAAAGGAGGCCTTCCTCTCTCATTTTCTCCATCAAGTTTTGTGAGATCATCAAGTTTTGAAGTGATCTTCTTTTGCCATCAAGAAATCAAGTTTTTCAATCTTCTCTCTCAAGCTCTCAAGGTGATCAAGAAAGCATTTCATTCAAGTCTTCTTCTCCATCCAAGTTCTCCATTGAAGATTAAGGATTCAAGCATTCAAGCCATTAAAGGGATTTGGTTCAAGCATGCAAGATTCATCATTCAAACCCTAGTTCTAGCCATCATGATGGTGTGATCTTCCTTCAAGATCCTTTTGTTCATCTTCTAGATCCATTCATTCTTCTATCAAGGTGGATTCAAAGCATACAAGCATGGAGGTTTTGTATTTACTTTCATGGTTTTGATTTACATTTACCATTGTTGTGTTCAATCTTTCATATCAATATACTTATTTACATTCGAAATATAATTACATATCTATCGAATTGCATAGCTTCATTGTTAGATCTATTTATACTACTTGCTAGCATTCTCATTTCAATTTCAATATTAAGGTTGATTCCAAACCGGGGTTTGACCAAGGCAAACCCCTCAAACCAACAACAAAAAGCCTCTTTTTCTTGCAGGTACAAGTGTGGAATTTTGGATCTAAGAGTAGATTTGGATACCCTTTTCAACAAACTTTTAGGACCTATGAACAAAGTTAGAATCGACCTTCAAATAAAGAATGTAGCCTTTGACCTTTTATGAGGGTCAAAGACTACCTACCATTGGAAAGACAAGATTTTTGGGTTTTCTTCTTCTCAGCATTTCCAGTCCAAAATAGGTTGCAGAATTGCCTAAAAGTACACACAGACATCAGAAAATGGCATTTTCCAGATTTTCCCTAATTTGAGGTTAGTACTTGTATTTCAATTATTTCAGATTCCAAGCATAATTCTCCATAAGGAAATATAGGGTTTTTCTCTCTTTCATATTCTCCATAGATTGATTTGATTGTGCATTAACCTTTTGGTTGATCAAATTGGATCTCTCCATTGGGAATTTGGATTTAAGAGTGAATCTCATATTTCCCCCATACATCATACATTTTACATTTGAATAGAGGTGATTCCATTTTACCACTATTCACCCATAAAGATGGATACTATTATGGATTTGGGTCTTTCTTATTCTATTAAGTTGGATGGAAAGTTTTGTTGGAGTTTTGGACTTTACATTAATTGGCCATGGTATGAAGATTTTGTTTAGTTAAAGGCCTTTGTATGTAGAATAGTTATTGAGATGGTTTCTATTGTGGCCATTACTCTTTCTTTGCCTATAAGGATGGTTAGTTTAGTTTTCACTTCAAGCTTCTCTTTCATACATAGGCTAATGGGCTCTTTGGTAGACCATTAGCTGGCTATTTTCTTTATAACTCAAAGTGTCTTTGGTATAAGGTTATGCATTCCTCTTAAAACTTGTCAGTTTTGAAAGAGAAGTTTTAATTCTAGGTTGTGATCTATTTTTCCCGCTCTTATCAAAACTAAGTAAAAGTCATGTTGGATGTATATTTGGGAGTTTAAATATTTTATTTGAAATCTTTTATTTCCAATGAAATTTAAATGATTTTATCATATATTGTAATTGGCTTAGATTTTGTTCTCAACTTTCTTACAATATTTTTTAGATCATGTTAGAAGGTTACTTAATAAAATTAGACTCAACAACAAAATTGAGGGAGTTAAATTCAAGTAAATTAATATTTTTTATAAATCAAATTTCTAAATGAAAAATCAATATAATTTAATATTTATTTATTTATATTTATGGAAAATATCTTATATATAATATGGTTATTTTCTTTGTTTTTCAATTTTGTAATCAAAATTCTCATATAAAAATTGTGTCTTCATAATCAATATTTTAAAATGACTAAGTTTTTTTATTGCAACATCATATTTCATAACTAAAAAATCACAAGAATTAGGCACAATTTATTTTCTATGGGGAATTAATATTTTTTTATATATTGGAGGACTTAGCTCTTGTATGCTCTCTTTTTATGGTAGAAAGAAATATTAGTGATCAATTTATATTTTTTTCTGTTATTGTACAAGGGTTTGAGTGTGTATGTTCTCTCCTTATGATTTAAAATATAATCTTAGATATTAAGGAAAATTAGACTCATTTAAATTTAGCATTGGTATCCAAGGATTTCATCAATGTAGAGGATTGCCTCGACAAATTTTTTGATAGGGTATAGAACTTAGGAGGAAAAAAAAATTGTATCTCAAGAATGTGTAGTTATCATGCTAGTAAGAGCTCTAAGACCCTCAATATATCAAGACATTTTAGGTGAGGAGAAGAGGAGAGAATATCCTAGTATCATGCATATAAACAAGCCCTTGGTGTAGTAAATTGTATCCCTTTATAATTTTCAACTCTACTTGGAACACATTTTTTTTTAATATCATATTATTTCAATTTGTACCTTATTCTACTATAAAATATCAATTATTAATATTGCTTTTAACAATCATAGAATACATAAATTAATACTATATCTAACATTAAACACCTCAACCTAATAAGATAATGTTTATTATGGATAGATGCTTAGTTCTAATGAGTGTAGTTCTAAGAGGCTATTTCTCTTGTGGAAGAGGCCTCAAATAAAGGTATCCATTGTCTCCTTACTTATTGATTATTGTTTCTCAATTTTTTGGTGGAAACTTATGAAGAAATATTAATTCAAGGATTGTCAAATGTGTTAAAGTAGATTCTTCCTTACACCCCTATTCTTATTAATAATTTTTTGATGATACTATTATTTTTGGTGATGTGTCTATCTCAAAAAAAATAAAAAAATTGGAAGACTACTCTTCAAGATTACATGCTAAATAATTTTGGTTGTATATAAAAACCAATTGAAGGAAGTTCTATTTTTTCAAAACTTAGAATTATGTCATAGATAAAATTGACCTAGGAATTTCACTAGCATATTATAGTGCCAATGTGTTGAATTAAATAGTACTTCTTATGATCAATAAAGGTCCTAATTCATTTTGGATAAGAAATATTTCATAAGGATCTTATAGGGTGGAAAGGAAAACTTCTTACTAAAGCTATTAAACTAATGCTTCTTGTGGCCTATCTTCAAAATATCCATATTCTAGATTTCATCTCTTATAAGATTGAACAAATCTAGTGTAAGTTTTTTTTGATAGGCATAAAATAATATTCTAAGATATCTCTTGCAATAAATATAGATTGGACAAAGAATCCTCTGTAAGCATAGATGTAAGGATAACCATGAGGACATATCCTATCCACAATAGGTCTCATAATAGGGAGATGCTCCTAAGCCCAAATCTGTAGTAATACTGCACTAGTTAAAAGTGCAACACTATGCTGATATACAACATGGTGTAAATCATGATATAAGTGTGAAAGGACACAAGAAACCCATGCAAATATATATATGTCTATTTGATCATGTCATCAAGTATATGTCCCCAACCAATATAAAATCTATGACCTCGTCTGTTAGGAAATAGAAACCCCACAATCAAACTAGCCAAAACTGAGGGTAATAGAGCTTATCTCTATCTCATCCTGAAACACTATATATTCTTCTCATTGATAATAGGATCATTGAATACGTGTTTGCATGCAGCCCCATCATACACCTGATCACAATAAATTATCTCTCCCATAATTAGAATCCTTAACATATGATACACATCCTCTGAAGTGATCATCATCTCGCCCATTGGGAGATGGAAGGTGTTATGATTTGAGTGCCACTACTCAGCTAAAGTTATGAGTGAAACCCTATTGAACTTGAACTAGGGAAGGTCTAAGAGAAACCATAAACCACATTGACCAATGACATGCCTATCATGTGCACTTAGATCAGGAATCATATCTAATGTCCATGGACAAAGACCTCTAATGTTCAATTTATCATGAGAAACTTGTTTTAAATCAAACATATCCAGTCAATTAACATGATCAAAATTGATGACATAGTATCTTGATCAATCAACCTATCATCTACATGCTTATTTTTTAGTGCATTGAATCTCATCTCTATAGATATTAAGAGAGAAACATCAACCTATAAATCTACCAACCATTAAGATTGACATTAAAAGAACATCACATATGCTAAAATAATATGAAAACATGCTAAAACTAGGGAAAAAGTGCTAAAAACATAAAAACTCAGCACTTAAATTAAAAAACCTATCGATTTTGGTCAATTATGAAAAATATTAAATGTAACTATATCTTTTGTGAAGCACATAAAAACAACTATGTTATGTTTTTGTGAAAAAATAAAGAATAGTTTTTTGTGTGTGACATATTTGGCCCTCTTAATTTTATCCATTTAAAAAAAAACTTTAGTAGTTTAGAAACTAGATTTAGAGTACTACAATTCTTATTCTTTGTACAACTCCTAATTTTGAGTGCATAACCCTGAAATTTCTCTTTGAAGTTCATGTTTACTTGATTTCAGAAAAAAGTGCCCACTTATACCCCCCTTTTTGCACACCATCTCGGTGCAGTTACCCCAAAACAAACATGACTAAAGATAAATCTTTATGAAACATCATGCAGAGTAAACTCCAGTGGATCACAAAAGGATCCAATCCACATCTAAGCATAGGGATGTTGACATTAATGACAAGAATTAATGACAATAATAATGATAGAATCAACATCACATTCTAACAAATTTTTCTATTAGAAGAACTTGAATAAAAAATTGGAGAGAATTTTTTATTTCCCAAATGGTAATGGTAAAATAATCCTCAAACAAATTCTCTAAATGCTAATATGATCTCAATAAAAACTAATGAAAGGTTCTCAAATATGGAAGAAAATAAGAAATACTTTATTTGATGCCATGTTGGGGTATCAATTCCAATTATAGGATCTACAAAATGCAATATAGCTTCACAAGAAGAAGATAGGTATTTCACCAAATAATGGATATATTTGAGATGAATAAAATGTACAATGAGATTTTCTTATAAAGGTAAAAGTGAGGATGTCAGGACTAATACAATGCGAGGGTTGATATAACTACCTGTCAACTAATGACACAAAAAAATGAAGGTAAACAATTAAAAAAAATGTTTACCTAAAATCTAGGAACAAAGCCGAGTTATGCTTAATCATGTGACTAAATATTTATGTACTCCAACAAATGGATCTTGGCTTGATTTAAGACTTTTTTCTTCTTGAGAAGATTTTTTTGAAATGGGATAGGGACCATTTAAAAAAGTTACAATAAGATTGCTACAAATATTCTTTATAACTCAATCATTCCTACCAAAAACAACTCCCCCTAATCTTCCAACACTTGATTTGGATAAATAATATCATACATAATATAAAGGAGATCCTTAAAATATAACACCATTTGATCAAAATCAACAATTTTATACATAATATAAAATAAGTTCTCAAAATACAACTTCTTAATCATATGAATACAAAAATAAGAAAAGAATACAAACTAATATGTGTCCCAAAAAGATAACACAATCCAATCAAATGAAATAAATTTTTTGTCTAAATATGAGGGGACATCAAAAGATTGAACCCACATATGATAGGTGTCCATTTTTGCAAGTTTCACAAGAACATTGGTCCTAATTATTATGCTACTTAAACTTTAAAACTTCATAACCCCAAGGATGTCTCTTTTTATTTTCACACTCTTCATTTATATGTCATAAATACTATTGTACATCATTTTATTTACTACATTATGTTAATGAATTTTTTCTCTTAGATCTAGTCATTCTCAAACATTAAGTGCGAATCCTTTTGAGTTATTATATGAAAAATGTGTTTTCTTCAATCAATGAAAAATTATCACTATTATTACTAGTAGAAATAGATTCAAACCTAGTATGCTCATTATAGGTAATGAACCATTTTTAAAAAAATATTCTTTTTCTTAGACTTGAAATCCTCCATTTCTATAAACCTTCAAGCTACAATTCTATCAAGTTTTTTTATTAGGGGAAAATAGGTTTTGAAGGGGCCCATAAACCCTTTACAAACAAATTTTAAGGGGGGATCTAGAACCCCACATAAATAAAAAGCTACAAGTGATAGACCATTACATACCAACAACTACTAAATGTTTAAGAAATAATAACCTAATAAGATAAACATGTACTAAGCCTAGGCTGCAACAACAAGAGGCCAAAGCCTCACACCTCAAGATACTATTTTGAAAGGCTCCCTTACCATGAAGCTGAGACAAGATTTTTCCCAAGATAGTTTAACCTAAAGAATGGGTTTTAACAAGATTCCCATAATCTTGAAATTCACTAGAAAAAAGTTAAAACAAATCATGCTTAGTGGGCTAAAAAGAGCGTTCCACACAAAGAATACCACAGGGTTTAATAAGGCTCTCGAAACCTTGGATATTGTAATGGCTCCCAAAACTAGACTAGGATTTTGAAAGGCTCCCCAAACCTTCAAGTTAGGTTTTGAAATGGATCTCAAATCTAGACTAGGGTTTTGAAAGGCTCCCAAACCTTCAAGTTGGGTTTTGAAATGGCTCCCAAAACTAGTTTGTAGTCAAATCCTAAGGAAACCCAGAACCCAATTTGCAACTCTTTTACAAAAATTATCTCCACCTCCATAGGAGAGGATCCCACTTTAATAGGAGAATAAAATGAGAAAACTACTAGAAGGGAAACTAAAAAATGGCTCAAACCCACACTCTATTAGCCACAACTTAGAGAATTCCACATAGAGCCATAATTATGCACTTGCCACAAGTAGTACTCCACCTCCATAGGATACATCACAATGTCAATATAATACTAGAAAGTGGATAACCAAAGTAATATTATCTAATCCCATATCATGGCCAACACAAAGAATCCCACCTCAATAGGGTTAGACTTCACCTCCATAGAATCCTCATGAGGAAGAATTGGACCTAGAACAATAAAAACCCACCTAAAAAAAGAGCATGAAAAGCAATGGGTATCGATAGGAAATAAAACAACCCCAAAAAGGCCCACCACTAACTAGAAACAATCAGAGGCCAACAAAGGTGCTTGAAAACTAATAGTAGTCACTTGACCTAAAGGAACATAGGTACCAAAAGAATCCACATCACAAGGAATTGACAAAACGTAAACCCCAAACCCAAAGAATATTGAAACAAATAGTAGAAAATCTTTGAAACCTCAAAGACCCAAAAATCCCATATATAAAGGAGACAAAAGAGCTAGAACTACCAAAACCTCCAAAAAAAAGGAAAGGGGAGAAGACTCCAAATGAAGGAATGAGCTTGAAAAAAATGTTGCATACAAACCACAAAGAAAAACCATAGCAACACTAGTAGTGAGAAACATCTCCAAAACAAGCTCCCATTGAAAACCCCAAAAACACCCAATCATATGCCTTTAATGAGAACAAACCAGAAATCATAACCATCATAGAAAAAAACCCCAAGAGAAGGGTCAAATGCGAGTATAAATTAGGAAAAAACACACCCAACACACTCCCTGTGAAAATCCAAGCATCAAAAAATGCAATAGAACCATAAAACCAACTAAAAAAAGGTCATAGAGGTCGACATGAGAATTCTAACCTAGCCACCTCCAATCTAGAGCCAAACCCTACAACTACATGCACCCAACCAATTTATAGATAAGGGAAAGGGGCACATGAATATATAGACAAATAATTACCAAGAGAACAAACCACAAAAGTATGGATATAACAAACACAAAATTTTCCAAGCTCCTGCTAATTCACCAAAAGGAAACCCAAATCAACCTACAAGCAATCCTAATGGACAAACCACCAGCTACCATCATCAACATCCTTATTGTCTTCAAACAAGGAGGCCTCCCTCACACCTCCCTTGCAACCAAAAAGCCTAATGCATTGCCTCATGCTCCCCCTCCTGCTTCTCTTAATTTTAAAATCTAATAACATAAGTATTATTTTCAATAATTATAGCTTGTTAGTTTAGAATAGTCAATAAATTTATACATCTATTTATTTTGGGACTTCTTATTTCCAATTCTTTTCATATCATTATGAACTTTTTCAGCACACCTATAAAAACTAGGGCATTGGAAGAATTACCATCTCTTAGACACAAAATAGTCCTAGAAATCCCTATTTGAATAAAATTCTTGTTCATACATTCATAAAGGAGTAAGAAAACCCCAATAAGTGTTTTAGAATTATATGGAGAAGTTTGGAGCATAAGTATCTTCATCAATACTATAACTATTTGAGTAAATAGTACTATAGTGATATTCAAATTCAAGAATGTTAGTGTATTTAGTTTATTTATCTACAATTAGGCTTAATTAAGCCTACTTAGTCATCCATGTATATTTGACATGTGTTAATACAAGTTTTCATCATTTACGAGTTGATTAGAGAGGTGACTATTCTATTTCAAGACTTCATGCTAGTTTAATGGGAGGTAACTTGCTACCACTCATTGATAGTTGTGTTTGACTTTTTATTTGACTCAATCACTCTTCCTATTGTTAGAAAGTAAATTCCAACAAGATAACTAAGAGCGGGGGGGGGGGGTGAATTAGTTATCTGATAATTATAAATTTTATCAACTTCAAAAACATTTAACCATGTAAGCAATATAATTACCAACCATAAGAAGATATTCATATACAATGACACAATAACACAAGATATGTTGACTAGGGAACCTCTTGATCAAAGAGTAAACCTCAGTGGGAATGATGCCCACAAAAGATGCACTAATATGAATATTCCTTGTGAAAGGATAGACTCTATTAGGAGTCTTATCAAATACATTCAGTACATATGAATCCTTGTTAGGATATTTTGAATCCATGTTAAAAGATTTTAACCCTGTTAGGAGTTATGGAAGACAAAAGGACCCACTGCCCAAACAACTTCAATGGAAAGATCACTAAACACACTATCCAAATGACCTTAAGATTATTCAGTAGAATAATATGAAATATGTTACCTACTCACTGTGCTAAACCGCACTCACTGCTACACCAGATCTCAATTCCAGATCTCTATACTTCGCATGTCTTCCTTCACAATTTCGCTTTCACAACTTCATTGGCTCTTTTCTTCACTTCATACATACATTGGCATTCAACCATACCATGCTTACATTGCATACACATTTCAATAAGGAAAAAAATTCCTTCCTTTATACCACACTTAAATAATTACAAATGAGTCGGCACACAATTACAAAATAAAAGTTCCCACATGCTACATCAAAATTACACAAAAACTGTCGGCTTCCAAATATGATAAATCTTCAATCATGCAACCTCAAAGTTTGTGCTATCATTCATGTCACTAAAAATGTGTCTCAAACTTCCCTTTAACTGTACAAAACTAGATTCCATCCCGATTAGGAGATATCATCCGATTTCCACAAACCGCTACTCAGGAACACTACCTGAATACTGCTTCCACCAAAATGCTCATAACTTTCATGAATAAATGAATTATTTTCTATGCTCTTAACCATAGACATATAACATATCAAAGAATATAACCTCAACATTTCATAGCTCCAACTACAATATCCCACGTACGCTAATCAAAACATTGTCTACTTCTTTGCGAGTCTCCAAAAGATCACTGTGTTGGCATCAATGACAATCATAGTCATGAATGCAACAAAAAATGCTATAGAATGACTACCAAGCATTCATTCCTAACAATCTCTCCCATTGGCATTAATGGCAACATAGATGAAAAACATCCAATGTTCCAAAAATCCAATACTGCAACACTGATACTCTGACAAACATTTTCAAGTCCTCTTCATCAATCAAATCTTGCTTCGTTATCCTATTCAGTTCTCTCCAACGGATGGTACAATTGGTACAAATAGTTTTTCATTTATATTTCTCCCCCATTGACATCAATGACAAAAATTTCATCATTATGTCAACAACAACTCAGGGTCAAAAGACACTATTTAGAAAATATATTCACAAGAGTCCTCATGACTCAGCTCAGATACACATACTCCCCCATAGAGGAAGTACCAACATCCAATCCAGAAGAAAGATAGGGCTCATATACCATTGGATGGATGCAACCAACTGAATCATTACTCAAAAGTAGGCTAGGGCATAACCCCAAGCATACCTCTCAGATACTCAAATGTATCCTTAGGCAAAGGCTTTGCAAATATGTCTGCTATTTGTTCCTTTGTGCTTATGTACTCCAATCTGACTTCTTTCTCAACAAATTTCTCTCTTACAACATGATACTTGATTTCTGTATGCTTTGTCTTAGAATGTAATACAAGATTCTTAGACATACTAATTATGTTGGTGTTGTCACAATGTATGACAACAGGCTCAACAAAATTAATTCCAATATCTTTCAGCATTTGCTTCATCCAAATTATTTGGTTACAGTTGTTTGCTGCTGCTACATACTTTGCTTCTACTGTGCTCTGTGAAATACAATTCTACTTCTTGCTCAGCCAAGAAACTAATCTTCCTCCAAGGAAAAAGGCTCCACCACTAGTGCATTTCTTATCATCAACACTACCTCTGCAATCAGCATCTATATATGCACATAGGGTAAAATTATCAGATTTGTCATACCACAATCCATAGTCCATTATGCCTCTTAAATATCTCAGTATCCTCTTTACTGTTGCATAATGTGATTCTCTAGGTTCAGCTTGAAATCTTGCTACCATTCCAACTGAATGTGCTATATCTGGTCTTGTGTGTGTCAAGTACTACAATCCTCCAATCTTGGATCTATATTTCTTCTGCTCAACTGATGGTGTTTCATCTTTGCTAGATAGTTTGTGTCCTATAACCATAGGTGTTCCAATTGGTTTACAGTTCTCCATTCCAAATATTTTTAGCAAATCATTCAAGTACTTTGTCTGACTTACAAAGATACCATCATTCTTCTGTGTTATCTGTAATTCCAAAAAGTATTTCATCTCACCAATCATACTCATTTCAAATTTTGTCTTCATTTCATCAACAAATTTGTCACTAGCTTCATCTTCTCCTCCAAAAATAATGTCATCAACAAAAATAACTATAATCAACAAACCATTTTTAATTTCTTTTGTGTACAGATTGCTATCAGCTGTTCCTTTAGTAAATCCCAATTTTATCAAATACTTATCCAGTCTTGCATACCAAGTACTAGGTGCTTGCTTTAGTCCATATAATGCTTTCTTTAGTTTACATACCATGTCTCCTTCTTGAGTCAAAGGAAAACCTTTAGGCTGCTCAATGTAGACTTCTTCCAATTCACCATTAAAAAATGCAGACTTCACATCCATCTGATATACTTTGAATTTCTTAAAAGCTGCATAGGCCAAAAACATTCTTATTGCTTCAAGTCTTGCTACTAGTGCAAAAGTTTCTTCATAGTCAATTCCTTCTTGTTGTGAGTATCCCTTACCAATCTTGCTTTGTTTCTTACTACTTCTCCTTGTTCATTCATCTTGTTTCTGAATACCCATTTAGTTCCAATCACATTCTTGTCTTTAGGTCTAGGAACCAATTCCCATGTCTTGTTCTTTTCAATCTGATCTAGTTCTTCTTTCATAGTATTAATCCAATGTTCATCTTCACAAGCTTCGCTAGTAGATTTAAGTTCAATTTGAGAAATCAAACATAAATGTACCTTATTCTGGGTCAAAACTCCTCTATCCAAACTTCCAATAACTTGTTCAACAGGATGATGTCTTGATAAATTCCAGTTCAGTGTCATAGTCTCAGATCTTGCTTCAACCATAGATTCTTCTCTAGATTCCTCTCTGGTTTCTTCAGCATGACTCTCATTCAACAATTCACTGTCAGTCTCATAGAATAACTCAGTAGTTTCAGTGTTAGGCTTAGGATGAGCTTCTTCATCAGATTCATAATCAAGCATTCTTTCCTAAATTTTGAACTTCTCATCAACTTTAACATTTGCGCTCTCAACAATAGTTTTAGTTCTCTTATTGTAACATCTATATGCTTTGCTCTTCAAAGAATATCCAAGAAAAATTCCTTCATCACTTCTAGGATCAAACTTTCCAATATCATCATCTCTCTTTATATAACATTTGCTTCCAAAAATTCTAAAATACTTAGCTGAGGGTGCATGTTCAAACCATAATTCATAAGGTGTTTTGTCTGTGTCTGGTCTGATTTGTACTCTATTCATTGTATATACTACTGTATTCACTAGTTCTCTCTAGAATGTCTTTGCCAAATCATTATCAAATAACATAGCTCTTGCTACTTCAGTCACTGATCTATTTCTTCTTTCTACAATACCATTATGTTCAGGTGTTCTAGGGGCTGAAAATTGTCTCTTAATACCATTTACTTCACAAAAGGTGTTAAACTCTCTAGAAGTAAATTCTCCACCTCTATTAGATGTCAAACATTTAATCTTCATTCTAGATTCATTCTCAACTTTATTCTTAATGATCTTAAACTTATCAAATGATTCATATTTTTCTTTAAGAAATGCAATCCACATCATTCTTGTAAAATCATCAATAAGAATCATAAAATACATTTCTCTGTAGAATTCTCTAGTCTTGGTAGGACTGCCCAAGTCTGTATGAACAATCTCCAACTTCTCTGCCGATGTGAACTTCTTACTAGGAAATGAACTTCTCTTCTGCTTAGCCATCACACATTCTTTGCAAATCATGTTAGTAGGCTTCATAATTTTAGGCAAATCCCTTACTACAAGTGTAGTACTCACTTTCACAATATTATCAAAGTTTATATGACAAAACCTTCTATGCCATAACCAATTGTCATCAATCTTAGTAATCAAACATGTCATCTCAGTAGGATTCAACCGAAATACATTACCTCTAGTTCTAGATCCAGTTCCAATTAGATTTCCATCTTTATCCTTTATCACACAAGTTTTCTCAATAAACCAAACTTGATATCCCTTATCAACTAACTGTCCAACACTCAAAATATTATGTTTCAATCCATCCACAAAGTAAACATCATCAGTATTAGTCTTTCCATCAAGAGTAATAGATCCTATACTTTTAATCAAACAAGGTGCATTGTTACCAACTCTAACAACTCCTCCATCATAATTGTTAAACTTTATGAACTTTTTCATATCACCAATCATATGATGTGAACAATGACTATCTATAATCCAATCAGCTTTCTTTTCAACTTGGGAAACTAGGGCTTTTTCTTCCTTAACATCAGATTTAGGATTCTCTTCTTTGATTGCTACAAATCCTATTTCATCATTATTCTCAATATCACTTTCACTTAGAGTTCTTTCTATACTAGCTTTAAGATCTTCATCATTAGCATAATAACATTCCTTAGATCTTCTAGGCTTGAAATCATTTCTATACTTTTTAACTCTCTTAGGACATGGCTGGCCCCACAATAGTGGGTTACGCTATTTTAGACATGCTGACTTTTGCTGAAATAACACATTTTTAATAAAATATGATGATTTAAGCCTTGAGAGGTTCCATTTGAAGGAATTAATTACAAATGGTTAGCTCAAAGCCTCTTAGATAATAAAAACATTGATATAACATCTATACTTCTCATTCATACCTACAATGGAGTCTCCTTCGCACCTATTAAAATGCTGACAAAAAATCACTTCGACTTTATCTTTTGGTAGATCAAATGAATCCATTTGAAAAATCTATCTATGTAGTAAGGTACTAGTAAGAAAAATATTTCCAATGATTATAATATTAATATATATTAATTTTATTATGACTTTTTATTTTTTGTTTTACTAAACATAGATATTTCACCGTATGTCTGCCTCTATGTTTGACTCTTATGGAAAAATAATAATTTCTAAAAAATATCTATGCCCTAGATATTGAAGTTATCTTTCTATCAAAAAAATAAAAATGAAATTGGACAAATACATGACAAGTTATAAGCTATGTAGTCAAGGTATGTCAAAATTATGGTTTAGTCAACTTAAAACATTAATAAAATGTGAAATAATAGTGATAATGTCATAAAACCAATTGCATGCCCTTCTTATGGATGTTAAAAAACTAAATTCAAAATAATCACATTGATATCTATTTTAGAAAAAAACTTATGCTCTATGAAAACAATGTAACTCTTTGAAAATGATGTTTTCTGCCACATACCAATTTTCGTGGGAGAAAGAAAAAACTATTCAAATCAATTCAAAAATAAAAAAAATATATATATTTAGAATCTAGACAGAAAATTCTAAAAGACTCTAATTTACTTCATCTTCCAATTTCAAATGGTTTAACGACAATATGCATCCAAATCTGAAAGTTTTTTTCAAAATGTAGAGTTCAATGTCCGTTTAGGCAAAAAAGTGTAACTCACTATTGTGGGTTCACCCACATTTAGATGCAAAATGACCATATTCTTGACAAGTCCAACATTTAAAAATTTTCTTACCATCTGGTTCTCTTTTCACAAGCAAGGCAATACCTTCTTCAATCTTCTTGTCTTCTTCATTTCTAGATCTGCTTCTACCAGTATAATCTCCACTCACACTGATGCTTCTTGACAAAGTAGGGTGAATAGTAAGAGCAATGAATACTATCTCCATTCTACGTAAGTCTCATGATAACCTCAGGTTCATTTTTGCTACTTCCAATCTTCCAAGAAGAGTCTCTCTTGTAAAGTTTGAAGTACAATGTATAACTTGTTCAATCATCTATGTTGTCTGCTTAAATACAAGAGTCAATGTCCTCAGAATTTTCCATATCACTTCATTCTCTATCTTTGTTCCTCCATAAGATTTTATCCCTGCAAAAATTTCTGGCATTCTTCCAATATAGCTTCTAACAGATTCATCTTCCATCATTCTTATATCTTCAAATGCACATATCCAATTATGTAATCTAGCTTTCTTTGCATGTTCATCACCTTCAAAAGTAGAGTGTAAAGCTTTCCAAATTTCATTAGATTTTGTTAAAGATTTTACATGACTATATTCATTTTCCAGGAGTGCTGTCAAAAGTGCTTCTCTTGCAAGTATGTTACACATGAATAAATCTCTCTCATCATTAGAACATGTCTCAAGATCATCTTCTTCAATGATAGTCTTATCATTCTTTGTAATCAACCAATAACCTGGTCCTAAACATAGTAGATGTGTCTTCATCTTTTCTTTCTAGCTGTCAAAATTTACTCCATCAAACTTAAGGCTTTCTTTCCTGAAATTTGCCATGGATCTCCTTAAGCTGTTAAACTTATCTTTCAAGGACCTGCCACTCTAATACCAATTGTTAGAAAGTAAAGTCCAACAAGATAACTGAGAGGGGGGGGTGAATTAGTTATCTGATAATTATAACTTTTATCAACTTCAACAACATTTAACCATGTAAGCAATATAATTACCAACCATAAAAATATATTCATACACAATGACACAATAACACAAGATATGTTGACTAGGGAACCTCTTGATCAAAGAGTAAACCCCGGTGGGAATGATTACCACAAAAGATGGACTAATATGAATATTCCTTGTGAAAGGATGGACTCTATTAGGAGTCTTATGAAATACATTCAATACATATGAATCCTTGTTAGGAGATTTTGAATCCCTATTAAAAGATTCTAACCCTATTAGGAGTTATGGAAGACAGAAGGACCCACTGCCCAAACATCTTCAATGGCAAGATCACTAAACACACTATCCAACTGATCTTAAGATTATTTTGTAGAATAATATGAAATATTTTACCTCCTCACTATGCCAAACCGCACTCACTACTACACCAGATCTCAATTCTAGATCTTTGTACTTCGCATGTCTTCCTTCACAATTTCACTTTCACAACTTCATTGGCTCTTTTCTTCACTTCATACATACATTCCCATTCATCCATACCATGCTTACATTGCATACACATTTCAACAAGGAAAAAAATTCCTTCCTTTATACCACACTCA
This sequence comes from Chamaecyparis obtusa, assembly GCA_027943335.1. NCBI lineage: Eukaryota > Viridiplantae > Streptophyta > Pinopsida > Cupressales > Cupressaceae > Chamaecyparis > Chamaecyparis obtusa. The sequence goes on from BSBK01009857.1 coordinate 72,337, forward strand.
AATAATTACAAATGAGTCAGCACACAATTACAAAATAAAAGTTTCCACACGCTACATCAAAATTACACAAAAACTGTCAGCTTCCAAATACAATAAATCTTCAATCGTGCGACCTCAAATTTTACATTTTCATTCACATCACTACCAATGTGTCTCAAACTTCTCTTTAACTGTGCAAAACCAGATTCCATCCCGATTAGGAGATATCATCCGATTTCCACAAACCGCTACTCAGGAACACTACCTGAATACTGCTTCCACCAAAATGCTCATAACTTTCATGAATAAATGAATTACTATCTACGCTCTTAACCATAGACATATAACATATCAAAGAATATAACCTCAATATCGCATAGCTCCAACTACAATATCCCATGTGCACTAATCAAAACACTGTCTGCTTCTCTGCGAGTCTCCAAAAGATCACTGTGTTGACATCAATGACAATCATAGTCATGGATGCAACAAAAAATGCTACAGAATGACTGCCAAGCATTCATTCCTAACACCTATATGTACATTTCTTCTCAAGATTATTCACTTGGTTGAATTTTCTCTCATTTGTGTTATTGTTCTTGTTTTTTATCTCTTATTGATTGTAGAATTTTACATGGTATTAGAGAAAATTGGGGATATTTTAAAGCATATATCCTATAACTTCACCACTCATCCAAGAGTTTTCAACCTTTTTGCAAGGATCTTGGAAGGTTTTATGCTCCTTACCATGGTTCTCATTGTACCCCTGACATCTCCCCATGGAACATTCATCGACACTCTACTCAACCAGCTTAGATGTCTCTTCCTTCCCTATGGCTAGCTATCTTGCTTCATCCCTCTTGTGCATTGATCTTCACACGTTATGCCTGATGTGCCTTGAATTTTTCAAGAAAAACAACCATTGTAGTTTCAAGCCCATTCATGTTGGAAAGTTGTCATCACATGCACACATATGCACATGTAAGAACATGGACATATATGGAATGTTGTCATTTATATCAACACTTATTAGTTTTATGGTCGCACATATTAGATACAATGAATATGTTTTAATACAGTTGATGAATGAAAAAATGCCTAAGTCCACAAACTGTTCTAGTAACCCAGTCTCACAAAAAAGCTTAGAGAGCTTCACAAAATTTGTATTAAGGCTTGTGATCTTAATGAAATGCTTGCAGAACACTAATGAACACATGTGTGAGGTCTCACATTTTAATAATGAAGGATCAAATAGATACGTTCAATTGATTGGATGCAAAGATAATAAACAAAGCATTACTTGTTAGCGATCACTAAGGCCAACCTTGTGAGAATTTGGAAAGTTATTTTTGGATTCTATCTTGTATTTGAGGCTGACTAAGGATGTTAATAAAGTGTGCAATTGTGCATTAACTAATATGATGGTTAGCTAGAGTAATGATGACTAGATTTTGTAATTATACCTCTAATAGGGTATATGTATACATATAGTTTTGCATAAGTGTGCAATTATTACATAATGATAATAATGGATGTTAGATGTGAATTGTGAAGGCATCTAAAACATAGAGCATAAATCAAGAGGAAGGAGAACAAGAGGAGTTCTTCCAAGAATACTTTGTCAAATCTTTGTATTCAGGACAATAGATTTGTTGTAAGTGTTGTTGCACCTATTTTATACCCTTGATAGGGTTTTTTTGCCTTTAACATGGCTAGGACCTTTAACAGGTTTGATTCCTTAATAGGGATCTTATTGTATACATCCACTAACATGGATATTCCTATATTGCAATAATCATCTCCTAACAGGGTTTCAAGATTCATAGTGCAGAATTTAGTGGGTACCATCCCCACCAGGGTTTTTCACTTAGTAGGGTTTCTTTCAAAACAAATATGGTGTTATGAGTTCCTCTATGGTTGTCTTTTTTTTATGGTTATTCATTTTATGTTATATGTTTATATGCTAGTTAAATAAGTTAAAGAAGTGTGAGAATTCAATAAAGTACCATAACACTGATTCACCCCCCTCTTAGTGTTACCAAATCCTAACAATTGGTATCAAAGTATCAGGATCCTGAAGGAAAAGCTTAACAAATTTTGGGAGATCAAGATGGATTTGGAAAACTTGAAGAAGAATTATGAAATGGCCTTAGAAGATGTGGACATTGCTAATGTAGATAGAGTGGATCTTAAAGTACAAGCTAAGAAAGGCAGATGAATTTAACAAGAAGTTGAAATAACAACTTGAACATGAAACACAATTGAGAGATAATATCATGGAAGAAAAAACTAAAGAGCTATTAGTTCAAGATCAAATTAAGAAGCTGAAGCATGAAAAGGATTCCTTGAAAGATGAATTAGAGATAACAAAATTGAACTAAATGAAAGAACTTGAAGTTGAGAAAGAAGAAAATGAAAAATTGCAAAATGAACTATCAAATACAAGGGATAGGTTGCAAAATTTGGAAAGTGAAATGAATACATTAAAGAAAAAAATGACAAGGTAGAGAAATACTACATCACCATTACTGGTGAACTTGATTAGCCTAAAGGTTGCATAGAAAAACTTCATGAAAGTAGAAAGAAATTGAATGAGAAAATTAACATGTAGAAGCATGTTAGAGACAAGATAGGAGTGGGATTTAATAACAATCAAAATCAGAGGAAAGATAGAGTTGTGGTGAATCTTGATTCACCTAAGAAGTTAGAATCTAAGGTTGTGATAGAAGAACTTGAGATACCTCCTTGCAAGGACAATGCCAAGGACTGCATTCATGAAGATCAATCAAAGAAACCAACTGAAAAATGTATTCCTAAGCCCAAGTTTATTGGTTTTTGTTTTAATTTCTATTTATAAGGATACAAGATGAGAGAATGTAGAAAACTGGATATGAGATCTAGCAGACCTACATATGATCACTTAGATGATTTCCTTAAGAAGCAAAAGGAGAAAAGTTTGAATGAGGCAAAGACAAAAAAAGGTGAATGTAGTAAAGATGTAGAACATAAACAACCTAAGGATAAGGAAAAAAGTAAAGAAAATGATATTGTGAAAGATGGTGTTTCCAATAAGGATGATGACAAGATAGTTGAAGAAATTAAGAAACCTATTACCAGACCTAGAAATATTGTGTGTTACAAATGCAATAACTTTGGTCATATTGCCAAATATTGTAAGTTGCAGATTGACTATAGCCAACTAAAATCTAAGAAGAAGGTGGCATGTTTCAAGTGTAACAATGATGGTCATGTAGTGAAGTATTGCAAATTTAAAGGACTAGTGAAGAAATCCTTCAGACCGCTTGCAAAAGAAAAAGAATTGAATAAAGAAGATAGAGAGCTAGTAGAGATGAAAGTAGAATTTAAGGAGAAATGGGTTAAATAGAATTAACCTATGGAATTTGAAGTTAAGACAGATGAAGAGAAGAGTGTGAGAACTCACAAGAGTCCTAAGAGTCTTATTGAATCATTGCTAGGGTGCATTTCTTCACCATCTTTATGATGGGTAATGAATGCCTTAGGGGGAGCATGATAAATTAACACCAGTTAGATGTACAATGCCCTTATAAGGATGATTTAAGTTGTGTGAAGTTGAAGACATCTTAGTTACTATGTTGTGTGATCTTGGACAAGATCACATCAGTTTTGGATATATCTGTGAGAAGATCTACTAGTTTGAGTCTACACTAGTTTCTTGCAGCTTTATGGGTAGTTTTGGGACTTGTGCCAAATTGTCTATAAGGTTACTATTGTGGTCAAATTATCTACCATTTACACTAAGATCAAAGGGCATTGAAGATTTTGGAGCAGTAGTTGGAGCTTGAAATATTTGTAGTTGTGAATTTGCAAAACCCTCACACAACCACACGAGCTAGATATTTCTGATTATCTCAAGAAATCTTTGTCAATTTCACTAACAAAGTAATCAGTATGGATACACCTGAGGTATTTAATGTACTTGAGAGGAATAGGTACAAATTTAAGAGTCATCCCTTCAAATCTACCAAAGCGGATCAAGAGGGTGCAATTTTGCACACCCTAGTTTGTGTTCTTCATGTTGAAGACAACATGCCATACATAAATAATAAGATTAAATTTATAGACACATCAGAGATCTATGATGAAATGCTAGGGTTATACAATGCAGACAAAATGCTAAGAGAAGAATCTAGGAAAGTTCACAGGTTTCCAATAGTCAAATACATGGAGAGATTTGAATTTGACAAATTAGACTGGATCAAGATTGTGCTAAGTAGAATTCATAATGAATTCATATGAATTGGTGGAACTCCCACAAAGATTAGAAAATAACTATTACATGAGATCATTAGGTTACCTATGATAGGTAAAATACCTACTACAAAGAATAACATAAGATTTGAAGTAGAAAAATTGACTAATAGCAAATGGAACAAAAGAGCCATGATTGTAAATGACATCACACAAGAAGATGTCAAGTTAGTAGCAAGGATATTGGGATACAAGTTCCAATATAGAAGAAAATAAATAGTGTGTCAACCAGCTTTGTTCACATGGCTTACAAGATGGTAATTGAGGATGAAGAGTATGACCTATGCAAGGTCCTAAGGTAGAAGATGATGGAAAATACTACAGGGATAAAGAGAAACATGAAAACACATTTTAGATTTAGATCAATGATTATGTATATATTCTTTCATGTCATGAGAATATTTCCTAAAATGTACCTATGGAGATCTGATAGATGCTCCATGTAGATGATTAGTGATTGTTATAGAAAAAGTGATGATCAAAACAAGTATGCTGAAGTTGCAGGGATGATGAAACTCTTTCAGAAGAAAATGCATGAAAGGGAAATAATCCTTGGAGACTTGTTGATAAGTATGCAAATGATATATGTTTCATGGTTGAAATTGATAGCACATGTTTTGAAGCAGTGAGACCTAGAACTTCATGGGATAATCCTATGGGCTATGAAGTTGATTATTGCAATACCCCAAAAATGGGCTTCAGTTTCATTAACCTTCTAAATCAACAAATCAATCAAAATTGACATAAAAGTCCTAACCTAAGGCACATCTACGCATTGAATCATTCAAACCCTAATCGATTCTATACTAATTCTGCATCAGGGAATATTCTTGAATATTCCTAATTTATCCTAATTATCTTTAATTAAATATTATTTGGCAATAAATGATGTTTTATTTATCCTAGGTGTAATTAATTGAATATAATTATATTTATTCCTAATTAATATTATTTTATTTTTGACAATTAAATTAAATTTATACAAATAATTGATTAAATCTTTATTTGAATGATTAAATCAAATTGTCAAATTTAATGATATAGTTTTGGGATAAAGTTTGATTAAATAATTGATTAACCCATAAATCAGTTATTTTAATTAACCAATAAATCAATTATTTTAATTCAAAAATTGGTTAAGTTGAGAGAAACACGTGGAAAATAAAATAAATTCATAATTATCCATGCAAATTTAGAAAAGCAATTAAAATCTAAATCAACAAATCAATTCAATTTGTTAACTTTTTGGACTCAACATGTGATTGTTGTTGGAGATTTGCTAGCAGGCCAGTACTGATTGTATGTTTGTCATTGATGACAACATATGGTAAGTAGAACACATGGAAGACTTATGAAGTAGTATTTGAGTATAAGTAGCATGGACATGTTATTAGCATGATATCATGGATGTAAAGGTTAACTGTTAGTACAAACAGTTATGTAGAAGCTTGTGTCAGCAGTGTTCCCAACAAAGTTACAGATAGTGTTCTTTGAGTGATTGTTTGTATAGTCATCATGGAGCCTTGCGCCTTTGGATATGTGATGAAGAAATACTAGTAATGTTACATTCATGAATGCATAGTCTGATGATTAGTAGAAGTGAAGTTATGCAGTCACTATTCACCAGTAGCAGTTTCCTATGTTTATTCAGAAGATCCAATAGATATTATATTGGTTCAGGAGTTGGGCCTATCATTTCAGTATGCACCCTTAGATTAGTGATTGGAGAAGAGTTAATAATGTTTGGATAAGAGTGCACAATGTAATTCAAATTGAAGAGAAAGTTTCAATTAATTTGATAGAGCTGACAGTGTGTAGCATGCGTCTACACTTATTGATTTGGACAGGTCCCAATTCATGATGCATGCTTAGTAAAGTTGATAGAATTGTTATTGGAATGTGTTATGGTTTCTCTAATATGATTTCAAGATGGTTCCAATAGGTTGAATTGATTATATCATCTAGAGGAATGATATTTATAGGAAGTCATTTGTGATTGCTAAGGCATGGTTTAGATTTGATTGTAAAGAGTAGAGCAGAGAGTGCAAAGTGTTGAGCCATCAGTAGAAGGTCTATGTGACCAAGTAAAGAGTTTATGCTATACATTGGAATTGATCTAGACAATAGGTCAAAGCATAGTTCACCAAGATCCAGATATAGTGTGTATCTATTATTTAGAAGGTTGTAGCCTTCACCCCTTTGAGCAGTGTGCTCTCGGATAGTGCATCCTCACCCCTAATAGGGTTAATTGTAAAAGACTCCTAATAGGGTCCAAACCTTGACCAGGTCACTACACTAAATACATTGTAAAGACAAGTCCTAACAGGGTTAAGGATCTTCTAACAAGGATCATAAAACACTAGTGCAAATTATTAGTGGGTGTCAATTCCCACTGAGGTTTTTACCTATTTGGGTTTCCTCGTAACCAAAATATTGGTGTTGTGTTCATTCATTATGTTTATTCTTAATGTTTAAATTTACTTAATTGGATAAAGAATTGAATCTTGTAGATAATTGACTCACCCCCCCTCTTAGTTATCTCCTTGGGACTATTCATAATAGTTGGTATCAGAGCCAAGTGCCTCAGAGAGAAAGTTTAATAGCTTGAGGTTGATCAGATGGTATTCTTTAGAAAAGATAGTCCTAAGTTTGATGGAGAGAATTATCTTGATTGGAAGAACAAGATGATGACACATTTGTAGTGCATTTCTTTTGAAGTGGCTATCAAAGAAGTTCAAATCCCCTCTCTAGTAGATCTCACCAAGGATGATGCTATTGGCAAGCAGGACTTGTTCCATCAAAATGCAATAGAAAAATAAGCCCTTATCAATGCCTTATTTGATAGTGAGTTTTCAGAGATAAAAAAGGTAGACATAGCCTACAAGATATGGAAGCACCTAGAAGACATGTTTGAAGGAGATAAACAAAAAAATAATGCACCTAGAAAGACATGGAAGAAAAAGTACAATACATTGGAGATGCTACCTGAAGAGAACATAAGAGCCTACAATCAAAGGATTAGTAAAGTAGTTGCTGGAATCAGAAATAATGGGGGAGAAATTTTAGAAGAAGACATCTTGGTTAAACTGATGACTACATTGACACTAGAATATGAGAGAAAGATAAACATCTTTGATGAGACTATGCAATTTTCAAAAAACTTCAAAAGAGAAACTTTAATCAGCAAGATTGCTGCATTTGAGATATCAAGTTTGAAGACAGAGCCTAAAAGTGAGATAGCCTTCAAAGCTTCGGTCCATGGTAAGAAATACTTGAACACCTCTAGTAATTTTGATGATGATGATGAAGAAAAAGCTCTAGATAATTTCATTGCTAAAAGAGAAAAGAAAGGAAAAGGAAAATATGAAGGTCAATTACCATTCAAATGCTTTTCATGTAATAAGATTGGTCACTTTGCATCTAAGTGTCCTACAAGAGTTAAAAAGTTCAAGAATAAATACAAGCCTAAGTATACAAAGGAATGCTACTATGTTGGAGATGGAGTATCACATGAAGAATCAACAGAAGAAGAAATTGGATTCATTGCTCTAGAAGATGAAAAGAATTCACAAGAGTTATCACCGATTTCACAAACTGACATGAGGACAGATTGGATCATTGACAATGGTTGTTCACATCACATGGTAGGAGACAAAGATATATTTGTTCATTTGGATAGATACAAAGTAGGCATGGTCAGATTTGGAGATAACACTCCTAAACCCATCATTGGTAGAGGAGCCATCACCTTGGATGGAAAGAATAGCACTGATGACGTTCTTTATGTTGATGGTTTGAAGCATAACCTACTAAGTGTTGGGTAGTTACTTGAAAAAGGTTACAAGTTGGATTTCAATGGAAACAAGTGCATCATTAACAATAAGGAAGGAGAAATGATTGCATCAGGATCAAAGACTAAAGGTAATTTTTTTCAACTTAATCTAGAAGCAAGTTGTTTTGTTGCTAAATTAGATGACAATTGGATATGGCACAAAAGACTTTGTCATATCAATTTTGATAACATAGTAAAAATTAGTAATGTTAAGGTAGTAAGAGACCTACCTATCATAGCAAAGCCAGTTGATACTATTTGCAGGGAATGTGTGATGGGAAAGCATGTGAGAAATTCATTCAAAAGCAAGCATAATTCAGCAGAGAACAAGTTGGATCTGATTCATATAGACCTATGTGGACCAACTCAAACAAGATCATACTATGGTGAAAGGTATTTCATTTTTTTTGTAGATGATTATTCTAGAATGATGTGGGTTTCATTCTTGAAAGATAAGTCAGAATCATTTGAGAAGTTCAAAATATTTAGAGCTAAGGTTGAGAATGAATTTGGACTAAAGATAAAATGTATAAGGTCATATAGAGGAGGAGAATTCACCTTTGAAAAATTCTATGAGTACTGCAAAGAACATGGCATAAAGAGATAGTTGGGTGCACCTAGAACCCCTCAGCAGAATGGGATTGTAAAAAGAAGGAATAGGATCATCCTTGATACGACGCACACCATCATGATTGAAGGAAAAGTTGCACACACCTAATGGAGAGTTTCATTCAATACAACAGTCTATACCATCAATAGAATACAACTGAGGCCTAGCGCAAACAAGACACCTTATGAGCTATGGTTTGGTAATGTTCCCATAGTGAAATACTTCAGAATCTTTGGAAGCAAGTGCTACATCAAGAGCGATGAAGAAATAGGAAAGTTTGATGCAAGAAGTGATGAAGGTATTTTTCTTGGTTACTCTACTAAAATTAAAGCTTATAGATGTTTTAACTTGAGATTGAAGAAGATCATTGAAAGTGCTCATGTTAAGATTAATGAAAAGTTTATGGTTCAAGAAAGATATCATGATTATGCACCTATGATTGAAGAAGAACCCAGACCTTCCACTAGTGAGACAATTGTTGAAGAGATGTTTGACAATATTGATGTATTGTTCAATGACCCTAAAACAAGTGAAGAAGAAAATCATAAGGAAGATGAGTTAGTATCACTAAAGTTCCAAAGTATACATCTAGATATCACTATAAGGATGACATCATTGGAGATTAGAGCAGTAAAGTCACAACAAGATCAAAAGAAAAGAATTCAGCAAGCAATGAAGCAGTATGTTTACTATCTCAGATTGAACCTCTAAGTTTTGAAGATGCATATAATGATTCAGATTGGCATGATGCTATGAAAGAAGAACTAGATCAAATTATTAAGAATGATACTTGGGAACTGGTCCCAAGACCTAGTGATAAGAATGTGAGTGGAACAAAGTGGATATTTAGAAACAAGATGAATGAAGATGGTATAGTAGTAAGGAATAAAGAAAGGTTAGTATGTAAGGGATATGAAAAAAGAGAAGGTATTTATTATTCTAACACTTTTGCACCAGTGAGCAGATTAGAAGCCATTAAGTTGTTTTTAGCTTTTGCAACATTCAAAAACTTCAAAGTTTATCAAATGGATGTTAAGTTGGGATTCTTGAATGGAGAGCTAAGGAAGAAGTATACATTGAGAAACCAAAAGGATTCACATTATCAGACAAACCTGATATGGTATGCAGATTGAAGAAATCCCTCTATGGACTTCAGCAAGCCCCTAGAGCACGATATGAGAGACTTGATGGATATCTAACAAAAATTGGATTCAAGAAAGGAGCAGAAAATTGTAATCTATTCATAAGAGAGACATCTGAAGGTCTACTACTTGTAGCTATATTTGTTGATGACATTATCTTTGGGGGTAATGAAAAAATTAGTGCAGAATTTGCTAAGGAGATGTAGAGTGAGTTTGAGATGAGCATGATTGGACCTATCAAATACTTCTTGGGATTTAATGTGCAGCAAATAGACAAAGATATATTCATAAATTAGACTAAATATGTGAAAGATATCTTGAAGACATTCAAGATGGATGATTGCAATCCAGTGGGTACACCTATGATAAAAGGATGCAAGCTTACAAAAGAAGATGATTCTCCAGTAGTAGATACAACATTGTACAAATCTATGATTGGTAAACTCATATATCTTACTCAGACTAGACCTGATATTTCCAATGCAGTTGGCATAGTTGGAAGATTTGTAGTAGAGCCTAAACAAAGTCACCTCATGGCAGTAAAAAGAATATTCAAATATTTTCAAGGAACTATAGATTATGGTCTATGGTATCCTAACTCAGAGAATGTTGAGCTTCATGTATATACAGATGCAGATTGGGTAGGACGCATTGATGACAGAAAGAGTACATTAGGAGGAGTAGTGTTTCTTAGTGACAAACTTGCCACTTGGACAAGCAAGAAGCATAATTACATTTCTCAGTCAACAAAAAAAGCAAAGTATGTTGCAGTAGCCTTGAATTGTTCCACAATTGTTTGGATCAAGAAAATGATAAAGGATTTTGGAATTCAAATTGATTATCCTATTGCTATTCATTGTGATAACACTAGCACTATCAACATGTCAAAGAATCCTTTGATGCATGCAAAGACAAAGCACATAGAGATTAAGTATCACTTCCTTAGAGAGAAAGTGGTAGATAAAGAAGTCAAATTGGATTATGTAAGTACAAAAGAATAGCTAGCAGATATATTCACAAAGCCTTTACCAAAGGATACTTTTGAGTATCTCAGGGAGAAGTTGGGAGTAATTCCCTTCCCTGATTCTACTTAGAGAAAGTGGAAACAACATCAATCCTTAGTGACTGATGGATGGTTGACTACTCTACTTCAGAACTAGTACCAGAGCTTAAATGATTTGGCACCCTTTTCCATTGATGTCAAAGGGGGAGTAGTATAAAGTCATGAAAAACAAGTAAAGAAACAAGAACATAAAAGAAGACATAAAGTAAGGGGGAGCATATTCAGTAATAAACATGAAGAAAGGAAGAGTTGCAGTAGTTTATGGAGGATCCATCCTTGGGGGAGTTTTGATGAGGAAATGGAGAATGTTATAAAAGAATTGTCTCATTTGGATTGGTGGTGTTTTTCATTCCATATGTTTCCATCAATGCCAAAGGGGGAGATTGTTGGAGATTTGCTAGCAGGTCAGTACTAGCTGTATGTTTGTCATTGATGAAAACATATGGTAAGTAGAATGCATGGAAGACTTATGCAGTGAGATTTGATTATAAGTAGCATGGAAATTTTATTAGCATGATATCATGGACACAGAGGTTAACTGTTTGTATAGACAGTTATGTAGCAGCTTGTGTCAGCAGTGTTCCTGATAGAGTTACATGCAATGTTCTGTGAGTGATTATCTGTACAGTCATCATGGAGCCTTGCACTTTTGGATATGTGATGAAGACATGCTAGTAATGTTACATTCATGAAAATGGAGTCTGATGATTAGTAGAAGTGAAGTTATGTAGTCGCTATTCACAAGTAGCAGTTTCCTATGTTTATTTCAGAAGAGCTGACATAGATTGTATTAGTTCAGGAGTTGTTCTTATCATTTTGCTATGCACCCTTGGATTGGTGATTGGGGAAGAGTTAATAATGTTTAGTTAAGAGTGCATGAGGTAATTTAGCTTGAGGAGAAATTTTTAGTTAATTTGGCAGAGTCGACAGTGTGTAGCGTGCGTCTACACTTATTGATTTGGATAGGTCCCAGTTCATGATGCGTGCTTAGTAGAGCCGACATAATTATTATTGGAATGTGTTATGGTTCCTCTAATATGATTTCAAGATGGTTCCAATAGGCTAACTTAATTATATCATTTGGAGGAATGATATTTATAGGTAGTCATTTGTGATTGCTAAGGCAATGGTTCAAAGTTGATTGTAAAGAGCAGAGAAGAGAGTGCGAAGTGTTGAGCCATCAATAGGAGGTCTATGTGAAAAAGTAAAGAGTTTATGCTATACATTAGAACTTATCTAGATAGAAGGTCAAAGAACAATTCACCAAGATCCAGATATGATGTGTATCTATTATTTAGAAGGTTGTAACCTTCACCCCTTTGAGAAGTGTGCTCTCAGACAGCGCATCCTCACCCCTAACAGGGTTAATTGTAAAAGACTCCTAATAGGGTCTGACCCTTAACCAGGTCACTGTACTAAATACATTGTAAAGACAACTCCTAATAGGGTTAAGGATCTTCTAACAAGGATCATTAAACACTAGTGCAGATTATTAGTGGGTGTCAATTCCCACCAAGGTTTTTACCTATTTGGGTTTTCCTGTAACCAAAATATTGGTGTTGTGTTCAAGTGTTCATTCATTGTGTTTATGCTTAATGTTTAAATATACTTAATTGGATAAAGAATTGAAACTTGCAGATAACTGATTCACGCCCCCCTCTCAGTTATCTCCTTGGGACTATTCCTAACAATTGTGAGTTAAAAAGTGATTTGAACTTCTGATTTGAGTTAAAAAGATGATTTTGCATGATTTTGTGAGTTAACTCTTTCTGATTTTTTGATAACTCAACAATCAATCTGAGTTGATTAGTGAGAGATTTTTGGCTTTCCAGGAGTTCTCACAAAAATTGGATTTCTATATAAATGAGGCTCAGTCCTTCACAAACGATCACTTTCTTATGAATTTGGAGAATCTTGCTTGTGCGATTTGGCAATTTTGTGAGATTGTGCTATTTATTAAGATTCTTGTTTTTAATTAATTTCATAGAAATTCATATCATTGTTAGATTAGATTACATTCATTTTTATTCAATTTTTAGATCAATTTTCACACAGTTTTTCATCCATATTGCATAGAAAAAATAAAAACCATAGTTTAATCTGCATTCATTTTTCATTTGCTTTCATCATTAAATCCTTAATTTAAGTGTTGCATTATCACCGGTCTCAGTCTAATTTTGAGAATATCAAACTCACATCTACTAGAATGCAGTAAATCCCCTGGTTAGCAATATTTGTCTTATTTGTAGATTTTTTGATTTTCTAACCTCTAATATTTTATTGAAGTGTTGTGTTCACAGCTAGGTACAATTTCACACACACATTTTTGGCTCCCACCATGGGGCCCAACACCAGGTTTCCATTCTAATTTTCTCATTTTTCTAAAAATTTCATTTCAAGCTTTGATTTTTATTTTTTGTTCCATACAATGTCATACGACATTCTGCAGACTGTCATATCAGAATACTCTGTCTGTCATATGACAAATGACAATCTGCATTGTCATGCCGCTTGTATTGGTATTGTCGTATGAGAGTTGAAGTGTCATGTGTGCAGGAACCCACTATCATATCCTACCTAAATTGTCATATGGGAACATGTATATTCTCTTATGAGTTTTAACTCTAGAATTGCATTGTCCTATCAAAATTTTTAGCAGTCTTTGAGATTTGGATTTTAGATTTTGACTGATAGCTAACCCTAACAATTGATGCTTGCTGGTTTTTGGTCATTTTGACAACCTAACACATTTGTTCAAGATGAGAGACAAAGATTGAGCATAAAAACCTATTCTTTAGCCTCTTCTTGTCTTGAATTCTAAGCTTATCTTTTGCAGATAACCCCATTTTCATAAAAATGCTGGTCAAAGACGCTCATTCAACATAATTTCTGACAAGTGGTTTTGCAGGTTGCCTAAATCTTCTACAAGAAAATATTCTATTTTCTTAGATTTAATTTTTTCATAGGCACTTAGCTAAATAGTTATGTGCATCTATTTCCATCAAGGAAAATATTGAGGGGATTATGCTCTTCTCCTTCTTAGGAGAATCAGAAACCTAGAAGGTATCTTCCCTGGTGCCAATTTGCATACTATCTCTGGATTAATCTACTTGATGTGTCTTGGATAGGGAAAAGGACAAGGTTAGAGGATTATGCTCTTCTCTTTCAAAGAATCAGAAACCTAGATCTTATGGTCCCCAACCTCACATTTTCTTTAAACCTTTAGAGGGCCTGCCGAAGAGGTAAAAAGTTCCCAGGAATGACCCAAGACAAATCTTATGCCTACTCTTCCACGCCACTATAAAATTTAACGCTTCCTTGAGGTTGAAGCCTCAAAAGACATAGCTCTGTTTGTTCCTTAGAATCATTCCATGAACACATTTTGATTTTGTGTAGAGTGGAGCCACTTAAATCTTGCTTTCAAGACTACACTTGTCAGAGTGCTCATAGGGTTAATAACCTCAATCCTGCTTGTGGGACTATGGGAGACAATTGTGAATGGATTCCTTGATTAAAATCCTAAGCTATTTTTTCCACTGATCCACCCCCAAAGGATTTTTAGTGCTTGTGTGAGGTGAATAGTAATCACCCCAAGAAACTCATCATATCGAGCCCTCTTTGATGCTTGAACTTAGATAATATGGGCTTAAACATCCATTGCATATTGTTGGACCTGCATATTCTAAGGAGTCCATGAGTGTTTTCCTAATTTAATGAGCACGTAATACATCTCTTCTCCTAGCTAGGGTAAGATAGGTGTGATTAATTCTTTGAGTCAGTTCCCTCTATTTTCTATGATTTTGAGCCTATTGCTATGCTAAACAACCTAAGACAATTCAATACATAGATTTTCAAACACCTGGGCATAGAAATTTGCAAACAACTTGATACCTAAAACACCCAATAGCTAAAAAACTTACAAAATTTGAGAGAAAATCCTTTTCTGTTGTAGACTGTCATCCTAGAAATTCAATTGTTGTATGAGTCTTGCTATGAAATTCAATTGTCATATCAGAACCCCCAGAAAGTCATAAAAGAAGCTACACTATGTCATACAAGTCTTTTAAAAAAAATCCTAAACAAAAAATATTCTGGAGTCCTTTGTCATATGAGTCTCTGCAATTGTCGTGCTAGCCCTGGTTCTAAGTCATATGAGCCTGGATAAAGTCATACGAGAATTGACCCAAAAATTTCTAGAAGATCCCTATTTTGTCAGAAATTCAACCATTTGCAGAAATCATTCAATTTTTTTCAAAAAATCCCCTGTATCGGGAACAGAGTAGAGTCAATAGAGAATAAAACTCATTTTCCTAACTCATCTTGTGTCAAATCCTTGTCAAAATAATCTTGAAATCTAACCCCAAAAAAATGTCTAAGTGTTGTGAGACTGTGTCTATCATCTTTTGGGCATCTACCTATACACCTAGGGTATAGTATCTTGCACGTATGTCCAATCAATCTTTTTATCAATCAATTCTATCTTGACAAGGTTGCGTCATTCAATGTTTCCTAAATCAGATCATCAGCCAGTTGTCTTATCTTTCTATTTCAATTCACCTAAGGTTAATGGTGGAAACTAGAGATTCCTCATATAGAAAACAAAGAGAAGAACCAAAAATCTCTCCATCATATTCTATTTTGTCTTAGACATTTCATCATCCTTACGATACAAATCTATAAAAAGAAGAAGCCCTTGGCAACTTGACATAGGGGTAGGGTAGATACAAGAAGAATCAAGAAAAATTGAGTCCACTTGAATCAACAAAAAGCCTTGCTTAGAGTTACACAATGGAAGAAATATTAAAATCACATGAAATAAATTAAATCACAATGGATATGAGACAATCAACTGGCAGCAACAATAGAGAATTTATATTATTTCTTTCAGCATGCCCGGCTGTGAGGCCTTCCGAGTTTTGACCTTATACAATGAAAATTATGAAATTAGAATCTCAGCTTGCATCCTATATTTGTCTCCAATGATGTATCTTGATAATTATGTTCTTACTACCTTCTTTCCTCCCTTCTACATCAACCAAGACTCTTTATATAGATAGCTAAGCCACAAGTCAGCCAGTCAGGCATTTAATTACAATATAGGTCTAGTCTGGAAGATTTAAACCAAAAATAATGAAAGAGTGATCACCAATTGATGCAGCTTTGGATTTAGGTCCACACGTTACCCAATAAAATTCCATTAACTATGAAATTCCCCATTT
The DNA here is from genome assembly GCA_027943335.1 of Chamaecyparis obtusa. Taxonomy (NCBI): domain Eukaryota; kingdom Viridiplantae; phylum Streptophyta; class Pinopsida; order Cupressales; family Cupressaceae; genus Chamaecyparis; species Chamaecyparis obtusa. The sequence continues at coordinate 88,472 of BSBK01009857.1, forward strand.
TACCACACGGAAGCGTGCAAGAAGAAACACTCCATGTTTCACATGTAAACTAGTAGGAAATAGGTCCCCAAGAAAAATGGACATAACTTTTTACTCATAATGAATTAGGACTTTCTCTCTTGGGAAATGATATTAATTTAGGTCCTCTTAAATTCCTTAATATTTCAAAGGCTGATTCCTTAACGATCAACTTTGCCACTACGTGCAATCAGCACCAAAACTGCAGGAAAATACGGCTCCGACGGCAAGGAAAACAACTGTAACTTTGGAACAGTCCATCCAATCTTTATGTGCTCATAGGAGAAGGTTCCCAAATAGGTCCTCAACATCATGTAAGCTTCACAGATCATGAAACCAACAAATGCAACAATTATAAAGAAAACAACAAAAAATAGGTACGGAAATCAGGAAATGTTTTTTGTTGATACAAGATTGCTCAAAGACCCAAGATGCTCCTGCATCAGACACCTGGGGTAAATAAAGAACTGATGTACACATCAAGAACTATTCATATTTTGACCTAAATCATAAAGATCCAACTCAACTTGTGTAATCCATGAACTATCTTCAATTGGCTTATCTTTCCACTAAACTAGGTATTCCATGTAGTCTTTTCCCCTTGTACTCTTGCTCACTCTTTTATTCAAGATCTTCTAAATGCTATCTTTATTCTTCTTAGGATAATCTAGATCATCTTCTATCTCATCATTTGATTCAAATTACTCAAAGATATCAGAAATTTTGAATATAGGTGATATATCCATGTCCTATGGTAATTCCACTTCATAAGCATTTCCACTGTCAAACTTCTTCAGAATCTTACAAGGTCCAAACTTCTTCATTTTCAGCTTGTTGTAGGTACCAACTAGAAATATATCTTCTTCAAATGAATCATAACCTCATTTCCAACTTCAAAAGATTTATATCTCCTTCTCTTATCTACTCTTTGTTTATATTTCAGATTACTGTCCTCCAAATTCTTTTTAACTTCATCGTGTAAAGTTATCATGTATACTGCAAAATCCTCAGCTTCAACACTTCTTCTAGTCTCAGTAGATAAATCTCTCAACTCTGTGGTTCCCTTAGGATGAAATCCAGTAACAATCTCAAATGGTGTCCTCTTAGTACTTCTATTCATAAAATTATTGTATTCAAACTCCGCTTGTGCCAAAACTAAATCCCAATTAGTAGGCTTATCTCCAACTAAACATCTCAACAAGTTTCCCAAACTTCTGTTCACAACTTCAGTCTATCCATCTGTCTGAGGGTGAAATGTAGAACTAAACTTCAATTTTTTATTCATCTTCTTCCAAATTGTTCTCCAAAAGTAACCAATAAACTTAGTATCTCTGTCTCTTTGAGTTCTAGGCAATCCAAGAACAAAGTCCATACTCACATCTTCCGAAGGTCTATCAGGTATAGGAAAAGGTGTATACAACCCATCATTCTGACTAGTTCCTTTTGTTGTTGGGAAAATTTTGCAACCTCTAACCATCCTCTATACATCTCTCTAAATCTATGGCCAAAAGTATCTTTCTAAAATCAAATTCGCAGTCTTATCAATCCCAAAATGTCCAGCAAGTCCACCACTATGTTTCTCCTTCATTGTATTCTCTCTCATAGATCCTCTAGGTATGCACAACTAAACTCCTTTAAACAACATGTCTTCTTGAATGAAATAATCAGTCCACTTATCACTCACTGTGTGTTCCTTACAAGCTTTCCAAGGTTATGCAAAATCAATGTCAGTCTCATACAAACACTTCAAATCATCAAAACCAAGTACCTCAACCCTCATCTCTGTTAGAAAAATTCCTCTTTAGCTCAAGGCATCATCAATCTTATTTGACCATCCACTCTTATGCTTCAATTAAAAGAAAATATTCTGCTCTTTCATTTCTCTTGTAAATGTTTTACCATCAAACAAGCATACTCTGACTGTAGTATAGTGACCTTCATCAAACTTTTCTACTGAAGGCAATAATACTTGTTTCTTTCCATCCATCCAAATAGTATATTGATTGAATCTACCACCATGTAAAGCTTTTCTATCATATTGCCAAGGTCTACCTAAAAGGATATGACAACAATCCATAGGCATAATATCACACAAGACTACATTATGATAATTCCCAAATTTGAACTTAACAAGGCATTGTTCACTTACAAGTAGTTTATGCTCCTTTTGGATCTAAGCAATATGGTAAGGCTTAGGATGTTTCAATCTCTGCAACTACAATTTTTAAACCAGCTCTTCAGATGCCAAATTATCAGAACTTCCACTATCAATGATTACCTTGCAACATTTGTCAGTGATCTTACATCTGGTTCTAAACAAACTTTTCCTCAAAATAGGTTCCTCATCAGCTTCTTCATTCCACAATATCCTTCTTAACATCAAGTTCTCACCATGTTCAGGTTCATTAGACATTTCCTCAACTTCTTCACAAGCCAAATTATTTCTACCTTTACCTCTAGTCTTCTTTCTAGAGTTAGTACTTTCAAAAGCTCTATGTCCTTCTTCACCACATTTGTAACAAGTACCTTTAAACCAAGATTTATCTTCTCTTTTTCCATTATTGTTATTCCTAGAGTAACCAATATAGCTACCTCTAGTGTAGTTACCTCTTTTAGCAGGTTCATATTTCCATCCTTTATCTTGTGCTACATTGTCAGATCTGCTACTTTCTCCATAAGATCTTCCTCTACTTCTCTGAAATTAGCCACCTCTTCCTCTTTGTATTTGTTCATGTCTCTTTGTCAATCTCTCTTCAGCCTTCAAAGAAAATTGGTATGCTTCTTCCACACTATCTATTTTCACAGAATTGATCTCATCTTGAATAGATGTCCTCAGGACATTTAGATATCTAGCCACTTTCTCAACTTCATCATCCACATGTCCAGATTTGATATCCAATTTGTAAAATTCCTCAGTATATTCTTTCACACTCATGTCCTTTTGTCTCAGATTTTTCATTTTTCTCATCAAACTAACTTGGTGGTCAGCTAGAAGAAACTTCTTCTTCATCTTTCCAAGAATCTTCATCCATATCTTGATCTTTTCTTTTCCTCTCTTTTGTCTCTTAGTTTGCAAATGATCCCACAAAAGAGATGCATGACCTTTAAACTTTGTGACTGTTATCTTAACCTTCTTATTATCTAGAGTACCTTCATACTCAAAGTATTTATCCATCTTAGAGATCCAATCAAAAAGTGTATCGATCTCAAGTCTTCCATCATAGCAAGCAACTTCAACCACATATTTAGAGTTGGCCTTAGACAAAACTCTCAAAAGTCTTTCCTCATCTTATTCAAATTCAAGTTCAAGATTAGGTGCTTCTTCTTCTTCTTCATCACTAACATCTTCAAGATGTCCTCCTCTTCTCTAGGCTATCTCTACAACTTCAAGCCTAGTTGCAATCTGCCTCAACATATCCATGGTAGCATTATCATTTCCTCTACCATGAACCATCTTGATAATCAGGTTCCAGCAAGATTGTAACCTTCTACAAGTTATAGGTCAGATCTCAGATCTACCACCCTAAAACCAATCCAATAAGGTTCTCCATGATCCAATCCACATGAAATAACTTTGGTCTGATACCACTTCAGGCAAGGGCAGGGTAGATACAAGAAGAATCAAGTATAATTGACTCCACTTGAATCAACAACAAGCCCTGCTTAGAGTTACACAATGGAAGCAATATGAAAAGCACATGAAATAAATGAAATCAAAATGGATATGAGACAATCAATTGGCAGCAACAACATAAAATTTATATTATTTCTTTCAACATGCCCGACTGTGAGGCCTTCTAGGTTTCAGCCTTATACAATGAAAATTATGAAATCAAAATCTTAGCTTGCATCCTATCTTTGTCTCAAATGATGTATCTTGATAATTATGTTCTTAATACCTTCTTTCCTCCCTTCTACATCAGCCAAGACTCTTTATATAGCCAACTAAGCCACAAGTTGGCTAGTCAGGCATTTAATTACAATATAGGTCTAGTTTGGAAGATTTAAACCAAAACTAATGAAAGAGTGATAAAAAATTGATGCACCTTTAGATTTAGGTCCACACATGACCTGAGAACATTCCCTTAACTACGCAAGGCCCCATTTGATCACACGGAACTACGCAAGAAGAAACACTCCATGTTTCACGTGTAAATTGGCAGGAAATAGGTCCCCGAGAAAAATGGGCATAACGTTTTACTCATAATGAATTAGGACTTTCAATATTGGGAAATGATAGTAATTTAGGTCATCTTAAATTAATTAAGATTTCATAGGATGATTCCTTAAGGATCAATGTCGCCACTATGCGCAATCAACACCAAAACTGTAGGAAAATACGGCTCCAACAGCAAGGAAAACAACTATAACTTTAGAATAGTCCATCCAATATTTATGTGATCATAGGAGAAGGTTCCAAAATAGGTCCTCAACATCATGTAATATTCACACATCATGAAACCAAAAAATGCAACAATTATAAAGAAAACAACAAAAAATAGGTACAGAAATCAGGAAATGTTTTTGGTTGATGCAAGATTGCTCAAAGACCCAAGATGCTCCTGCATCACAACTTGCACTTGAAAATTGGTTACATAACCCCTCTAGCTCTAGTATCAACACTGGATCCAAATAAAAGTGCCACTATGTCTCAAGGAGGAGCAAACCAAGGCTCTGAGGGTCACCAATCTAAACATGGTGGGGATCAAGAACCCACACCCTCTAAAATTATCCAATATCAGAATGATGATGTCTTCAAGAAAATGATGAAAGACTTCTTGCATGAGGAAAAAGAGGCACATTTCCTTGAATTAGCCCAAAAAGGGGCCAAACTTCCTCCAAGATTCAACATTGACAATATTGTCACACACGAGGAAGAAACACCCATCATTGCTATGATGAAACAAATGCATGCAACGCAAGTTAAGATAAACCAACTAAAAAAGGAGAAAGAACCTAAGGAATTCTCCATGGACGCTCTATGTCCTTTCCCATTTGATCGTAGCTTGTATATGCCACCATTCCATAAAGGGGTAGAACTCCCGAAATATGACAAATATGATGGAAATTCTGATCCTCAAGATCACATCAGAGAGTTTTGTACCTTATCCATGGAATTTATGAATGAACCTACATTCTTAATGTGTCTCTCCCCCAGTCTTTGGGAGGGACAACCATCAATTGGTTCTCTAAGATACCCCCCACAATCAAGACTTTTGAGGAGTTAATCAAACTATATTATCAACAATACTCCTACAATATCTAGCATCCGGTCACCATGATCGACATCTGCAATATGAAACAAAACTTAGGAGAACCCTTCCTAACATTTGTCAAATGCTTGAGGAATAAATTTTCACTCTATGCTCGACCAATCTCAAAAAAATGAAAAGCTGGAAATATTTATTAATAATCTAATTCCAGAAATCAATTACCATTTGTAGATGCAAAATGATACATCCTTTGATAAAATGGTAGAAAATGCCATAAAGATTGAAAATGTGCTTGTTCGAAAGGGAGATATATCACTTCATAAATAAAACAAGTATGAATCAGGATCTAGTTCCACCATAGATAAGGGCAGAATCTGGAACAAAAACAAAAACATTGTCACAGAGGTGTTGTTGATCATATTAGTGCTCCATCAAAAGCACCAGAATTCAATCTCACCATTGGAACCCAAGCCATAAAAGCTTTCAAGATGAAAGGCACTAAACTTGCTAAAAATTCAACTGACTATAAACCATGGGTTACAAAACCAAAGCACAAGTTCACTCTCTGGGTGAGTGCTTGGAATCTGCCATGAAAAATCTATTGGTAAATAATATCATCACATTGCCTAAAATCAAACCATATGACCCCGAAGTCAAACCTAAGTGGTGGAAAGAGATCAATTTCTATGATTTCCATCGAAACAATGTTCATAAAACCAATAACTGCATGCATCTAAAACATCTCATTCAAGAAAAAATTGATGCTGGAGAAATTGTAATTGATAACCATAAATCCAATAATTATCATACATCATTCACATAACCTTTTCCAAAGCATAATCAAGGATATTCATCTTCTAAACCAAACATGGGTGCTAAAGTCAATTACACTTACTCTAGTAACAATTGTGTCATCAACATGATAGAACCGTGCTTATCTGAACACTAAAATGTCATCACTATTATCAAAAAGGACAAACATAACCAAACTACTAATGCAGTTACTTGATCTCAAGCTCAGGCAATCCTTCAAGGAAAAAACTTGGGTTCATCAAATGCCCTGAAGGTACCATTTAATTTTGCATCAACATCCAAACAAAGGACTACTTCCAAATCTTCCAATTCTAAAGAGTCCAAAGAGATATCGTACAACATCATCCAACAACTACAACATACCAATGCCAAAATCTCTATGTTTGAGTCACTTCGCATCTCTCCTACTCATCGTGCAATTTTGGATAAAGCTCTGATTGGCTCTAATGTTCCTGAAGAACTTGATCCTAATAGATTCCAAACAATGGTGGGTCACTTGATGTCCCCTCACTATATATATCCTTTTCAGAAGAAGATGACAACTTTCCAAGTCATTCACATAGCCAACCCTTTCATATTGAAGTCTTAATCCAAAACCATCATGTCAAACGTGTGTTGATAGATGGAGGCGCTAGTCTAAATATCTATTCCTACAAATTGGCTACACAACTGGAATTTTCAGAAGATGCTATTGATAGTAAAAATAACATAACCACAAAAGCATATCACGAACAAGAAATAAATTCCAAAGGAGTCATTGTGCTACCTATCAAAACAAGACCAGTCATCAGAGATCACATGTCAAGTACTAGATCTTCGGTTGGCCTATAACATTCTTCTAGGAAGACCCTGGATACACAAAATGTAAGATATTCCCTCAACATACCATCAATGTCTCAAGTTTTCCTATGATGGAGTAGATGTCACTATACCTACAGACACATCAACATCTTGCAACGCATTGAAAGAAAGTGTAGACAAACTTTTTCCACATAACATAGAGTTTTCTACCAAACAAATAGACATAGCATCTACATCTAAAATGGAAGACCTATCAAAAGGAGTCAAGATCAAAGATACTCACATGGGATAATACATAATGGAACTAGTCCTATCACTCACATCTCTCTCACTTTCACCCAAATCTTATGGACAACCTTCAGAAAAAGGTAAAATCGACAGTTAAGGCATCTTAGGTCATATTTAATGGGAGTTTTGTCATAGAGCAAGTATCAAAACAAGAATCAGATGAGGAAGAAGCTATACTAGCATGTTTATATAAAGATGAATCACAAACAGTCCAAAAATGTGACTCTAAAACACCTAAGATTCTTGCAAGATCATATGGACTTGGTCACAAGCTAATATCTAAAATGGGGTATACATGAAAATGACCTCTAAGAACAAGAGGCAAAGACATCATAAATCCCATTGAACATTGTGGGAGAACAACTAAGGATACTACTGGTCTAGGTCATCACAAGAAGTCTTTTCATCTAGGTGGGAGCTCTACACATGTCCTAGAACAAATAGAACCAAAGATAGATATTCAGCAGAAAGAAGAACCCCAAAACTCAGACAGTGATGATTTAGATGCAACTAATGTTTTTCCTTATGAATGTATACCTCAACATATATTAGACCTTCTTGAAAATAAAAAAGAACCTAAAAGAATTAACGTAGTAGACACACAAGAACCTACTACTGAACAAGATATAGTCTCCATACAAGAACCAAATGATCCTAAAAACAAGCAAGAGGAAGAAGGTGAATCTATCACATAGCTGAAAAATTGGGACACAATAGTGATTCTGAGATAGACTCCCATGAATATGAATTCCTCTCAGACTCCGAGGGTAATCCTTCTTGGGGAATCCATCCTAATTTCACACATGTTCTTGATTTTCCCAGAGATCAAGATGAAGAATCAAATGACTATGAACGGGGAATTGTTCTAAAGGAAGATGAGCTTATCATAGAAAAAAAAATAGATGCCATTCATTGATATGAACCTACGTCTGAAGTAAGTCTAGAACAAAATGATAGACCTTGTGAGTCTGATTCACTTATCACTAATGCAACATCCAATGATGACGTTGACACACTTAATGAACTAAACATTCTGAGTAGTAATATCATCCTTGAATTTAAGAGTTGAATAAGAGCCAATGATGACAACACTATATGCATAAACACTATTACTCAATCCTTTCCCAGGCTTACTATCCAACATCCTGAGTTTATTGACCAAACATCTAATGATCCAAGCCAAGACATCCATACCTTCCAATCAGACTATGCTCTCGCATGCTAGCTACATGCCATAGAACCCATGACAAATTCCATCAGTGAACCTAGCATCAACATGACAAAGTCAAATATCAAATATCTTAGTCAAAAGAATAAAAGTAAAAATAAAAAGAGTTATGAGGGTGAAAACCACTACGTGGCAGTCTCAGAACCTAAAATAGTAAAAAAAAGAGACATATTTGAAGGTGAAAACCTCTCTGAGGTGCCTAAGGATGAGATATTTGATGTTCTTCCAAGTTACTTACATGATAGATCTCCAGTACTGATAGAACCAACTCAGTCTATTAATTTGGGAACAATATAAGAACCATAGTTGATTCATGTAGCACAATCTCTGTCAGATGAAGAAACACAAGCATTTACACAATTTTTAACAAAGAAGAAGATCAATTTTGCATGGAAATATTTAGATACACCTAGGATCTCATCATGCATCATCTCTCTATCACTCCAGGAGTCAAACCAATCAAGCACAAGTTGTGTAAAATGCATCCTCATGTGGCACTCCTTGTCAAAGTTGAACTAGAGAAATTGTTAAAAGCTAGATTTATCCGAGTTATAGATTATGCTAAATGGATCTCCAACATAGTTCCAATTTCAAAACTAGATAAATCAATCAAAGTATGCATAGAATTCAGAGATGTAAACAAAGAATTCCCTAAGGATTATTTTCCACTACCAAACATCGATATGATAATGGATATGATTATGGGCTTCAAAATGTATTCCTTAATGGATGGTTTCTCTGGATACAATCAAATCAAGATAGCTCTAGAAGATCAAGAGAAGATAGTTTTCACCTGTGCATGGGGTACTTTTTGCTGGAACGTCATGCCATTCGGTCTTAAGAATGCTAGTGCTACATATCAATGAGCTACAACATCTATCTTCCATGATATGATGCATTGAACTATGGATGATGTAGGGGCATTCTTGGTCTTGGGTGAAGCTGCATGGTGGTTTGTTATTTGGCTAGTGTTACTCAGTTGTGGCCTTAACCGATGGTCTCAGTTATTGAAGGAAGATCAGTTGCTGAAGGAACTCGGTGGAACTTCTGGTGCTCGGTGGAACTGGTTCTTGGTAATACCTATGTTGCTCAATGTTGCTTGGCTTGGTCGGTTGTTTCACCGTTGCTTAGTTTTTTCTCTAGTGCTCAATAGTTGGTCTTACTGACTAGGGTTCTTAAAGATTTGCTTGGCTGACTTGGTGCATTTATTGTTTGTATCTTTTTTTGGATTCTCCTATGTGGATCTGGAGGTCAACATGTTGAATTAAATGTTTGTAAGGAAATTTGAGAGCTGACTTGTATTTCATTTAATATTTATGTGTAGGAGTTAATTATTTCATCTAGCCGACTTGTGGTTGATGATTAGTATTTAAGTGATGTTTGGGTAGTTGTTTAGGTATGACTTAGAGGGATCATGAAAGAAGATATGAGGGTAGCAGATAAGTGAAGTTGTGGAAAAGATCCTGCAAGATCTTGCAGATCAGATTATTATCTAATAGTTTTTAATAGCAGAGCTAGTGGTTGAGGCTTGGAGACAAGGAGATTGCTTGGAGGCTTGTGAGCTCAAGTTTAGATCTACCTTAGGGTTTCCATCAGTCGCTGATAGTTTTCAGGACTAAACTAGCTGGGTGGTATTGGTTCTTGTTGATCTTGCAAAATTACTTCTTGATTGTAATTGGCCCTAACCCAGAAGGCCTTATAGCTAGACATGTGAATGAAAATTTGATTCAAATCATATTGTGTTGTTGAGTATTCCACTATGTTGATTATTGGATGCAAGGTTGGACTATCCTTAATTGGATCCACCATCCATGACTGCATCAAGTGGTATAAGAGTGAGAGTTGATCTTGTGGAGTGAAGGTTGACCTAGCAAGGCTGATCTTGCGAAGTTGATCTTGTTGGTGAAGAGATCGTATGATTTGAGTTGCAGATTTGTGGCACTAAACTTGTGGAATCTTTCTCTAGTTGTTCGCAAGGTGACAGGTTGTGATCTAACTTGCATACAACTTGGAGCTTGTCACAAGGTGATTAGTGTAGGGTTTTTTGTAGAGGGTTTCTCTTATCTTTAAGGATGCCTCCAAGAAGATTGGACCCTAGAGTTATTGCAGATCTTTGTGATACTGTGGAATCTAGGATTATAGAGAAGGTGAAATCTGATTTCAGATCTAAGATGAAACTGATGAAGAATGACATGGTCGCTGAGATCATGAGAGCTATTTCCAGTGTACCTTGAAATGTTGGTACCAAGGATGGTTATGAGGAAGTTGCTGATGAATTTGAAGCTGCTAGATCTAGTGGTGATGACCGGAGAGACAGATCTAGTGAAAACAAAACTGGTTGGTTGCATAGATCTGGAGTTTGGTTAAGTAATAGTTACTGAATGGAAGTTTCTACTTTCTCTAGTTCTTTGAAGCCTGATAATTTGATTAACTAAATTGGTGAACTTGAATATTTCTTTGAGCTAGAAGAAATTGAAGATCCTCTTCAGGTGAGGTTAGCATAGACAAAGTTGAAAGGACATGCTTCTTTTTGGTGGGAATAATTACAAAGAGATAGAGAAGATGAAGGTGAAATAAAGATCAATCGGTGGAGGTTGATGGTGACTAAGTTGAAAGGTAAGTTCATACTTGCTGACTATGAGCTTGACTTGTTTAAGAAATTGCAAAATCTAAAGTAGAAGGATTTTTCTATTGAAGATTATACTGAGGAGTTCTACAAACTTACTATTCAGTCTAGACATAGAGAACTTGGTAAGGAAAAGGTAGCTCGGTATTTGAATGGTTTGAGATTCAATATTTAGGATGAGCTTGGTATGCTAAAGATTGATTCTATTGAAGATGCTTATCAGTATGATCTGAAGGCAGAAGATAAGTTGAAGAGGAAACAACATAGTAACTCCCGAGGGAAGAAAAAATTGATCACTCAGTGAAGGATAAATTGACTGATGTAGAAGATGAACAAAAACCTATAGAACCAAAGAAGAAGACATGCAGAGTTATCTTTAAGGGTACTTCTTATAACTATGGAGAGGAAGGACACCATTTTTTAAGTGTACAGAGAAGAAGCTTGGTGATCGATGAACTACTGTGGTGAATGAGAACATTCAGAATGAACCTAAATCTAAGAACTTGCTAGCTTGATGAACATTTCTTGGTACAAAGGAGGAACCTTGTCAGAGGAGTAACTTGTTCAAGACTTGGTGCAAGCTGAGAGGTAAACTCTATGATATTATTGTTGATAGTGGTAGTATTGATAACCTTGTTGTTAAGGAAATGGTTCAGAAACTTGGTTTGAATAGAATGAAACATCCACATCCTTATAGGATTGGCTAGTTTCAAGATGATCACGCTCTATAAGTAAGAGAACAATGCTTTGTTGATGTTCAGATTGGCCAGTATAAGGATCTTGTGTTATGTGATATTGTGGAGATGAAAAGTTGTCATATATTTCTTGGTAGACTTTGGTAATTTGATTGCAGAGATATGTATGATTATGTCAAGAATGTGTTTACTGTTGAGAAGGATGATAGGAAGTTTTCCTTGATGCCTTTTTTGGATACAACACTTGGTAGGATAAGTTTGAGTATTGGTAGCCGAGTTGAGTTGGTAGATTCTGAGAAAATGAATGATTAGTTTAGAGAATAGACCTGTGTGTTATCAAGGAAAGACTTGAAAAGATAGAGGAAGTTGAAGTGGAATAGAATGAAAAGTGAAAAGGTGGAGGACTTATATGTGAAGAACTAGTTTGGGATTTACGTGTTGAATCCTAGAAGATGTTCTTCTCACATATGAACATCTTTTCAAACTTGGGGTGTCTAATGTAGGGGCATTCATGGTCCTCGGTGAAGCTGCATGGTGGTTTTTTATTTGGCCGGTGTTACTTGGTTGCAACCTTAACCGATGGTCTCAGTTATTGAAGGAAGCTTGGTCACTGAAGGAACTCAGTGGAACTTCTGGTGCTTGGTGGAACTGGTACTCAGTAATGCCTGTGTTGCTCGGTGTTTCTTGGCTTGGTCAGTTGTTTCACTATTGCTTGGTTGTTTCTCTGGCATTCGATAGTTGGTCTTATTGACTGGGGTTCTTAAAGATTTGCTTGGCCGACTTGGTGCATTTATTGTTTATATCTTTTTTTGGATTCTCCTATGTGGATCTAGAGGCTGACATGTTGAATTAAATGTTTGTAAGGTGAATTGAGAGCTAACTTGTATTTCATTTAATATTTATGTGTAGGAGTTAATTGTTTCATCCAGCCAAGTTGTGGCTGATGATTAGTATTTAAGGGATGTTTGGGTAGTTGTTTAGGTATGACTTAGAGGGATCATGAAAGAAGATATGAGGGTAGCAGATAAGTGAAGTTGTGGAAAAGATCTTGTGAGATCTTGCAGATCAGATTGTTATCGGATAGTTTGTAATAGCAGAGCTAGTGGTTGAGGCTTGGAGACAAGGAGATTTCTTGGAGGATTTCAAGTTCAAGTTCAAATCTACCTTAGGGTTTCCATCATTTGTTGATAGTTTTTAGGCCTAAACTAGCTGGGTGGTATTGGATCTTGTTGATCTTGTAGAATTACTTCTTGATTGTAACTAGCACTAACCCGGAAGGCCTTAGAGTTGGGCATGTTAATGAAAATTTGATTCAAATCATATTGTGTTGTTGAGTATTTCACTGTGTTGGTTTTTGGTTGCAAGGTTGGATTTTCCTTAATTGGATCCACCATCCTTGACTGCATCAATGGAGGACTATGTTGATGACACCTTAGCTAAATCAATGACAATATTTGAACATCTAGTTGATTTAAGTAAAATACTGGATAGAATGAAAAATTTTAGTCTTCAACTAAATCCTAAGAAATGTGGTTTCAGTGTAACTTCATGGAAACTCTTAGGGTACATTTATTCAAAGAAAGGAATTGAAGTAGATCCAGCAAAGGTCAAAGCAATCATGAAAATGCAACCTCCTAAAAACATCAGTCAAATGAGGACCTTAAAAGGAAGGGTGCAATCAATTATATGCTTCATATCTTAGCTAGTAGACATATCACAACCTTTTAGAAAGACATTACATAAAGGTGTGACTTTCTCATGGAATGAGGAATATGAAAAGAACTTCAATCACATCAAACAATATCTGGAAAATCCACCTATTCTCATGCCTCCTATACAAGGGAAGTCATTAATATTGTATGCCTCTTCTATAGCTACTTCACTAGGGGCATTACTAGCACAACATGATGAAAACAAGGAGAGAGCTATCTACTACATCAACAGAACATTGATAGCTTATGGAAAGAACTATTCCATGATAGAGAAAGTGTGTCTAGCTATCATCTTTGCATCATAGAAGCTATGACATTATATGTTGTCTCATACTAAATAATTAATAGCAAATATTGATCCACTAAAGTACTTATTAAGCAAAGCCATCCTCACAGGTAGACTAGCAAAATGGGTCATGCTGCTGAGAGAATTTGACATAGAGTATGTTGAAAGAAAACCTATCAAAGGGAAAGTAATTGCAGATCAATTGGCTGATGCTCCAATGTTTGACAATCAACCAATGCAAATGGAGTTTCCTAATTCTTCTATCATGCATCTATCTTCAAGAACATGGAAATTATTCTTTGATGGATCCTACACACAAAATGGATCTGGAGCAGGCATATTGTTCATAACACCACATGGTTACTATATTCCAAAGGCATTCAGAATCAAATTCCCTTGTACCAAAAACATAACTGAGTATGAAGCTTTACTAAATGGTATGAAAATGGCACTTGAATGGAGAGTAACAAAACTACAAATTCATGGAGACTCACAACTGGTCATACACCAAGTCAATGATGTGTATCAAACAAAAGATGAGAAGCTTGTTCCATACAAATGCATGGTAGATGACCTAAAGAAATATTTCATATCTATCATATTCAAATAGATTCCCAAAATGGAGAACAAGGCTGCTGATGCTATGGAAACACTATCATCTTTACTACAACAACTTGAACATGAGCTATGCTACCAGTTCCTGGTGGAAGCACTATCATTCCCTACCTATGATTGTCTAGAAACTCAAATGATCTACAATGGGTCATGATTCCTCTAGTTACAAAAACATATATTCCTACCTTTGAGACCAAATCATTCTCGATACCTTTAACCGTCATGAAAAATGTTACCTTATCTAAAATGCATCATAGTACATCATCATTGGTAATGATTTATACAAATGAAGTCTGGATGGTACACTTCATAGATGTTTAGAATGTGAAGAGTCACAATGCTCATTAGAGGAAGTCCATGAAGGTATTTGTGGATCACATTCCAATGGTTTGACACTAGCTCAAAAAATTATTAGGGTAGGGTATTATTGGCCAGACATGGAAAAAGGGGCCATAAAATATGCTAAGAATTGTCAGAAATTTCAAATCCATGGAAACTTGATTCATGCACCTGGGAGAGATTTGATTCCTTTTACAACACACTGACCTTTTCAACAATGGGTGTTTGATCTCATAGGGTCTATCTATCCTCATTCTTCAAATGGTCACACCCATATAATCACAACAACACTACTTCACAAAATGGGTTGAAGTAGTTCCTTTAACATAGGGCGTATGTAAACATATATCAATGTTCATACTGAATTATATTATTTGCAGATATGGTATACTTCACTCCATCATCATAGAGAATAGAGGCCAATTCAAGAATAAGGACCTAGACTCCTTATGCTCTAAATTCAAGATCACTCAACATTGGTCATCTATTTATTATGTACAAGGGAATGGACAAGATGAAGCATCCAATAAGCATCTATGGAAAATCCTACATCGTACAGTCAACACAACAAGAAGAGACTAGCACCTAATGATCAATCTAACTCTTTGGGCCTACAAAACAAGTATTAGAATGTCCACTAGGGCTACACCATTCACTTTAGTACATGGGACTGAAGTGGTACTACCTATTGAGGTTGAAATCCCATCACTAAGAATCAGAATGTATGGTCTAATAATTGATGATGACTATAGAGTGTCTAGGTCACAAGAACTTGAACTACTAGATGAGCCCAGATGAGCTGCGTATGATCATCTCAAAGTATATTAGAAATGAGTGTCTAGAGGCTACAACAAGAAATTCAGACACAAAGAATTTCAAGTTGGTGATCTAGTCTTGAGAGAAAATACTAAATATCAATCACATAGAGAACGCAAGGGGAAGTTTGAACCCAACTGGCTAGGTCCCTTTGTTATCACTACTACTTTTGTCTTTGGAGCCTATCAAATCTCAATGATAGAAGAATAATAGCTCCAAGAACCAATCAATGTTCTCCATCTGAAGAAATTCTATGCCTAAGACATTCAGTCTGTGGAAAATGCCTTGTAAAAAATCATAAAAATCAGAAAAAGTCCTAAAAAAATGATCATCCTGGTGAAAACCTAGCAATAGGAACCTTGGTGATTCACAAAAAAAATCATAAAATGGAAAAATACAAAAAAAATTGAAAAGATGAAAATTACAAAAAAAGAAGAAAAAGAAAAAGTGCCTTGGTAAAAACCTGGTAAGCACACGCCTCGGTAGAAAAAATAGAATCTCTAACAAGATGGTGAAAACCCGATAAATGAGCACTACTTGAATCAAAATGCTCCATCTATCAATGCAATCTTGGTATTTCCTAGCTTTCAGTACTACTTTAGTTTGTACATATATCCTGGTTTGTTTTTGAATCCTATTTTCAATAAAGTCAGTCTATGCACCAAAGCCAAAGTGTCTATATCCAATCAAATTTTCCACTTGGGGGCAATCAGCTTCATATCCTATGTTCCTCAGTATCTTCAAACAAGTCATATCTAATCAAGGTCCTTCAAAGCTATATCTGAGTTGGTCAGTCTGTCTCCCTACTAGAAAAGGATTTTGCATCTACCTGCAACACAAACGAACAACAACAACAAAACAAAAACAAATCTTTTCACAAATGCTTTAATATTTTTTGTATGCTAACTGATTCACATTGGGATTTTTGCATTATTCTATCCCCTTGAGCTCTTTAATGATGTCCTTTACATGATTTAGAGAGTGATGACTAGGGACATAATCTTTTATTTGTTTTTTATTTAAAGTGAAAATCTAACAACTTTGGAAATTATGGATTGAATTGGTGTCCACTACAAGTGCCTTCATCATGAATTGGATGGCCATGTGTACCTCAACCATTGATACCCTAATACTTCAAGGAAGTCAAGTCTAAATTTGTCTTTTGAGTGATTTCTTACTCCTACTGTGAAACATGATTCTACCCAAGGATGTGAATGATAAAGGGTCACTGTGGCTAATTCACATTGGAATCAGAATGATCTCCCTACTTCTTGGTGTGTTTATACGCAAGGCATATTTTGGTCATCACAATGGTTATGTTCTGATGCTTATACAAATTGCTAAATCAAAATGGACATGATATTCAAGTCATCCTAGCTTTTGTGCCTTGGTGCTTATATCTAAATTTGACATAACAAAATAAACATCAATATTCATATGTTCATGGTTACCTAACTAGTGAACATTGTATCGATTATTTTGTGTTACCTAAAAATATATAGTGATGATAAAGACCTATTGACAAAATGGTTAGTGCTCCCCTCATGATTCATGACATGGCTTAACCACCTCCTGTGTCTTCTATAAGTCTAGTGGTTGTATCGGGCATTAATAGGTCAATCTTTTGGTGCAACAAAAACTACTACCTGTAACAAGTGGTATTAGAGCTTGGTCATAGGTTTGAATCCCCTCGGGTAACACCAAGGGGGAGATTGTTGACAAAATGGTCGGCACTCCCCTTAGGATTCATGACATGGCTTAACCACCTCCTGTGTCTTCTATAAGTCTAGTGGTTGTATCGGGCATTAACAGGTCGATCTTTTGGTATAATGAAAACTACTACTTGTAACAAGATCGACACATGATCAGTGACTAAGTCCTGGGTTTGCATTTCATTTGCACTTTGCATGATTACATCTCTCATGGCTTAAATATAGATCAATGCTTAAATTCTCAAAATTTTCACTAAACACATCACAAGGACTGAGTACCACATGAAGGTCTCCTCAAATGAATCAGAAAGTAGTCACCATCCTAGGTTACCCATCCATTTTGACAATGACTGAGCACTTGTATTCTTCATGTACCTACAAAATATATCATGTGTATCACTACATTTACATTAAATTTCATATCATACATCATTTCATATATCCATTGCATACATACATGTGCATCCATACAACATAAATAAACAAAAAACATACATTTAAATTTATTCATTTACTATCTATCATTGCAATGCATATTCATACATTTGAGAGAAAACATTCATTACATGATCCATACATTCTACACTAAAAGAAGCATTTCATACATTCGCATCATATGATATTACATCATAAACTAAAAGGACAAGTCCATATGATGTCACAACCAAAAATCCAATCTTATATATATATATATATATATATATATATATATATATATATATATATATATATATATATATATATATATATATATATATATATATCAAAATATCAAGATAGTACAATGGGGTGCACTAATGGCACTGGATACAAAGAATGAGCTACAATGAGCTATCAAGAATGATCAAAATGACAAAAAATGAGGGACATCAAGTATCAACTATCTACCTAATCCTTTGCATCAGGTGCTCCTCCTCCTCTGACAAGTACATCTGGTGGTGGCTTGACACATGGGGCATGGGCTCCCTCTGAGTCTATCATGTACTAAGAGTAAGAAGTAACTCTCTATCTAGGAGGTACAATAGAATAATAGGTTGATACATAGTAAGCTACATGACCCGTATGGGGGATCACCTCAGCCTGTAGATGTCTAACCTTTGAATCCTACTCCTAGAACTACTACTCATGATCTTAGAGCTGAACCTCTAGAGTCAAGCTGTGTGTCCTCTGATCTCAAAGCTGCTACCAGATTTGCCTAATAATATCTTGAGGTGTCTACCTCAATCCTAGATCTACCTCAACTACTACCTCTACCTCCTCCATAGGATGATCTACTCTAGTATTTATTTTCACCTTACAATGATGAACCTTTGCACCCAAATCAAAATCAAGAGCATTCTATGCCTCCTCCATCAGTGCATCCTAATGCTTGCCTAGCACCTCCTCAACACTGCCAACCCTGCCTAATGCACCACCATCACCTTTGGTGTATCAACATTGTAATACTATAGGCCTATCTACTAGAACTATCTATGGTCTGGGTGGTGGCCTCACATGTCTTGCTAGCCTGAGAGATGTCATAACTGCTCTCGGCCTCAGTGGTGTAGGATGCACCACCAAGATCTGGACCTCTCATCTCCTTTGTCCTTTACCCATAGGGGCACCTATAACATCTTCAGCATCCTCCATAGTATGGATAATCTTTGTGGGATTAGAGAAACACCTCATCAGATGCTCTGCCAAATATGAAATGAATGCATCTGTCACACCTCCGTCAACCATATGCGATTGATAATCCCAATCTCTTCTGACAAGCTAGCCCTTTGTACTCCTGGATACACAATGCATATGATAGCCTAGCTGACCATCCCAAACCAATCTCACACTAGTCATGCATAAGCTATGAACTCCTATGGCGCATCCTAGATAATACCATACTACCTCCAGACACGGGTAATCAAGAACCTCTCAAGAACAGTGGTGGACCACCCTATCAATATCTGGCTCTGACAAAAAAAACTGAATTGGGCATGGGATGTAGGCCATGCCTCTATCTAAAGATAAGGTCTCCATGTCATGACCATCATATCATCCAATGCTCAATGCCAGTAATTAGTACATCCCATAAGTGGCTCCTGATGCTGTCTCTCATCACCACTGATCGATCTATGTAGGGGATATGCTCCCATGCCCATATCTGCAATACTAGTGCTCCAGATGAAAATTTCTTCACCTCATGATAGATGATCTTATGCATCTCTAAAAACATATGTGATAGGAGGTACTGACCCCATCCTAGCTTAGTGGGACTTTCCATTAGTCATTGGACCATCGGGGCCTAGCCCATCAAGAGACCGTTTTGCTGATAGTTGGACATGATGATCCCTTTGATCATCCCTACTATTGTATGAGCATCTCCAGGAGATCTCCTTAGAGACCTTCTCCTTGGCATCAAACAATGTATAAAATGCAACTAAACCTATGTTACCTACACTGATATAATCAGGGCATGGGCCATGAAATAGAATAAAGAGAATCCTATATACATCCCCTGGGGTAATAGTAATCTCCCCAGTCGGTAGATGGAACGTCTGAGTCTTAGAATTAAAATTCTCAATGAGTGCAATGATCAATCCATGGTTTACCTAAATATCAAGCAACCAGATAAGGTACTCAAATCTGTACACTACAAGGTGCACTCTCATAGGCTCAGGTCAAGACAAGCACAATCTCTATGTTGGTGAGTGTGAAATCTGCACATGAACATCAGGGTACATGACCTACACAATGTGTGCTAAAATGTTGTCACACTTCTATGAGTCATTATATCCAAGATTACTCAAGAATGAGGTCTCAAATGGCAACTCATAGCTCTCTATTCATGGAGTGCAAGGGTTTATGATGGAGGCCCTCATATTAGACCTAGTTTGTGCCCATGCAAGTACACCATAAAATGAGAGATTCAAAAAGGAAAAGGAAGAATGCTAGTATCCGTGATCATCAAGTATGTATGCAAATGAAAATTAAATCTATTCTATATGATAACAATGCATGAAAGAAAACTAATCTATGAAAGGAAATATGAATCTAATCTAATATGCAAGTGCAAGATTAATCTAAATGGATTTACATGGGGCATGAGAGAAGAAGACAAGAAAAGAAAAGTTGTAATATCCAAGCTCAAGTGCTCAAGAATCTTCTCCAAAGTTTCTCTCCAAACCTTCAGCATAACAATACTTAAAATCTAGATCATGAAAATGAGAAGGAGAGGGCTCCTTTTAAAGGAAAGTGGATGGTCAAGATTAAGAGGCAAAAAGAAATGAGCAATGGTGGAGATTAAATCTTGGTTGATCCATGTGCTAAAGATTCTTTAAGAGGAAAAAGGATATAAAGGCCCACCACTTAAAAGTATGTGCATTCAAAGTGGAGAGAAAAAGAGATTTTTATTTATTTATTTATTTATTTTTATTTCCATTTTCAACACAAAGAGAGATTTAAGTGGGGATTTTACTAAAAAGAGGAATTTTATTTTAATAAGATGATTTATTTAATTAAAAGTTCTTTTAATCAAATGAGGCTTAGGATAAAATGATCAAACCTTAGGAAATATTAAAATAATTAAATTAATTACGATTTGATCAAGGAAATTGATTTGAAAATATTGCAAAGCATTGATTCAGGAAATTGATAAATTGGTTCCATCATTTGATAAATTGAAGAATGGGGGCCCAAAGTCTAGGTGACCATTTTAGGGTGCATACATTTGCCCCTCTTTGACTAATGTGTGATCTTTATGGGAGCACATGTCAAAGAATGAAGTTGAAGTGTGAGATCGATTTGGAATCACAAAAAAACCTAGACGTGTGATCAAAAGATGAGAACACATCAGGACAAAGATAAGCCAATTGAAAAAGACAAGGCCAACACCCCTATAAATAGGTAATTGTCAAGTCTTGGGCAAGGTAGCCTCAAGAAAAGCAATTGATAGGATTGATAAAGCTGAATCAAGGATTGAAGTTTGATAGGTACTACTCCATCGTGATCGAAATCAAAATGAGATAGAGGAGAAATAGTAAATTGATAAATTTGATCAAATCGAACTAAAGATAATGTTCTTGATGTAAGATGAAAGATATAAAGATCATAGAACCAAGGTAGATCATTAAGCATGAAAGATTATGCCCCAAGGTTGAATTAGAAGAAAAGAAGTGGGGTGAAAGTGAATGGGAGATCGAAGTTTGGAAGAGGTGAAAAGAAATGAAGAGAAGAAAGAGAATTTGCCTCAAGAAAGAGAATGCCTCAAAATCAATCAACTGTTTAAGATGGAAAATTTTGATTGAGATCACAAAAGAAGATAAGGAAATGAAAATCAAAACATGATCATAGTTGATTAAAAGTCCAAAAGAAATATGAAGGAAACTCTCTCAAACTCCTAATGCAGTCTAAAAAATGCAAATTAACATGAAGTATAACAATGGAAGATACATGAAAATGCAAAGGTGTACTTGCAATAGAGAAACTATAACATAGGATTTTGTGTTCATCATTCATTAGAGAATGTAAAGGAGATTTTTTTCATCATTGGGCTAGTATTAACAGACATCAGAAAATCACACAATCATCACCAGTCACAAGTGCAACTATGAAGATATGAATGTGATTTATATCAGATTGGAATGTAGAAAGATTCTAACATAAGCATCAAAGACATAAAGGTCAAGATGACTTCGATGTTAGCTTACCCAATTTAATATAGCAAAACCACACTCTTATCCAGGCAGAGATGCTAGGATGACCATAAGAATGGTTGTGCAAAAATAGTCAAGGATGATGACTCAAATCTCCTAAATGTTTCAAGGGAACATCAAGAGACACTCAAGAGCTTCAAGACCACACCCACAAGCAAAAAGCAATTAAAAACATGCCTCATGCCCCAAGTCCTCTAGCTATGCATCCTAGAGAGAATTATTAGACAAGGACACTCAATGAAAATCAATAATAGTTAGCACACAAAGAAAATATCATGACAGAGATCAAGCATTAAGTGTTGTGTTTAAAAATTTAAGTGTGTTCACTGATACTAAGTTCTGAGGATAAGGATAGAATGCTTGCAAGCAGGTAAGATCACATGACAAAATTGGGTAAGACCAAATTGAGAAGTGTTGAGAAACACTTGATGTCAGAGTTTGTGTTGAAAAACATAGTTGGGGTGGTGTTGAAAAACATCATTTGTGAGGTGTCCTAAAGACTAACGCATCCAAGGGACCAAAGCTAATAAAGTTATGCCCCCTAGACAAAGACAAAGACCAAT
This sequence comes from Chamaecyparis obtusa, assembly GCA_027943335.1. Taxonomy (NCBI): domain Eukaryota; kingdom Viridiplantae; phylum Streptophyta; class Pinopsida; order Cupressales; family Cupressaceae; genus Chamaecyparis; species Chamaecyparis obtusa. The sequence continues at coordinate 110,885 of BSBK01009857.1, forward strand.
TCCAAACCAAGGCAATAAGGACAAGGCATGATGGAGAAAGGCTAAGTGTCGAGGATGAGTGCTGAGAAATAAGGGTGCAAAGGCCTCAAGTAGTGCCCGTTTCCAGGTTTTCACCACTAGGATTTTATTGCAATTTTTTTTTTTTTAGGACTTTTTATCATTTTTTTGTATTTTTCTACCAAGGCACTTGTTTGCAGGTTTTCACCAAAGCATTTTTTTTTTTTTTTTTGAATTTTTGAATTTTTTGATTTTTTTGTATTTTTTGAATATATAATTTTTTTGAGATACATCAAAGCACCTATTACTAGGTTTTTAGTAAGATGATCATTTTTTCAGGACATTTTCCAATTTTTAGAATTTTTGACAATATATCATTTTTTTGGATTTTTTCAGGATCAATAAGTATGTACAAAGGATGCCCCCAGACAGAATGGGCATCAAGGATAGAACTTCTTTAGGTGCAAGACATTGATAGGATCAGGGAACTGCTCTCCCTCTTCTGTAGATAATAAATAAGCACCTGTCCCAAAAGCTATTGTAATGACATAAGGTCCAAGGCAATTAGGTTCAAATTTTCCCTTTTGATCTCTATGCTGTTGGTTCTTAGGATTTTCACGTAGGACAAGATCTCCCACTTAGAATACTCTAGGGCAAACCTTTTTTTTGAAGGCTTTGGACATATGCTTTTGATAAACCCTCATATGGTAAAATGATGCTTGACGTTTCTCATCTAGAAGTTCTAACTCTTGAAGTTTCATGGTGTGGTATTCTTCATCTGTAACTAGACCTTTGAGGGAAACTCTAAGTGAAGGAATCTCAGCCTCTAAAGGTAACACTGCTTCAGTACCATATGTAAGGGAAAAAGGAGTAGCCCCAGTAGGAGTACGAATACTCGTTCTATAGGCCCACAAAGCTGGATTTATCTGTAAAAACCAATCTCTACCATTCTTATGAACTATTCTATGTAGGATTTTAAGAATGGTTTTGTTTGATGCCTCTACTTGACCATTTCCTTGAGGGAAGTAAATGGAGGAACAATGTTGTTTAATCTTGAATTTCTTGCAGATTTGTTTAAGGTCCTTATTTTTGAACTGACCTCCATTGTTAGTGATAATCTCAGAAGGCACCCCATATCTATAGATGATATGGTTCAGAATGAATAGAGAAACTGTCTTGCCTAAGGCAATAGAAAGTGGGACAGCTTCCACCCATTTAGTGAAGTAATCAGTAGCAATGATAATAAACTTGTGTCCACTTGATGAGTTGGGATGAATCTTCCCAATAAGATCAAAGGCCTAGCACTGAAATGGCCAATGAGATATAGAAGGAATGAGCTCCCTGCCTGGAGCATGTATCAAGTTACCATGTTTTTGACACTTTTCACATCACTTTGCAAAAGCTACTACATCAATCTACATCGTAGGCCAATAGTACCCTACCCTAAGCAACCTTTGGGCCATGGAAAGATAATTGGAATGTCCCCCACAGATGCCCTCATGAATGTCAACTAACACTTGGTCAGATTCTTCCGTTTCTAAGCATCTAAGAAGTGTTCCATCTAGACCCCTCCTATACAAATCACCAGAGATAAGGGTGTGGCGAGAGGTGTTTTAGGTAAGTTTTCTATGTTCAGATCGGTTAAAGGTTTCATGAATAATGCCATCATGAAGGTATGAGTAAATGGCACCATAATAGGATGACTCACGACCAAGAAGGGTAAAAATGACATGGCTTTCTTGGGAATCATAGATAGGATAATGTAGCTCTTCCACTAGGAATTCAAATTTGGACTCGTTTCTCTAATTGAAGGAGTGAAGCAAGTGTGGCCATAGAATCAGCTGCTTTGTTTTCTACTCTAGGGATTTGCTGAAATGTGACAAATGTGAAGTATCATTTCAAGGAATCAACCATTTGCTTGTAAGGTACCCGTTTCTCATCTTTTGTTTGATATTGTTCATTGACTTGGTTGATTATCAACTATGAATCCCCATAGATGTGTAACTTGGTGATTCTTCATTCTATGGCCATTTTAAGTCCATTTGTTAAAGCTTCATACTCAGTAATGTTGTTTGTACATGAGAATAATAGCTTGTAAGACTTAGGAATCATGTACCCATGAGGAGAAAAAAAAACACACTAGCTCCTGAACCATTTTTCATAAAAGGTCCATCAAAGAACATCTTCCATGCCCTTTTAGTCATATACATGAGGTGCTCATCTAGGAAGTCAACTTGAATAGGTGCACTATCTTGAATTGGGAAATCAGCCAATTGATTTTCTATGGCATGCCATTTTATGGCTTTACGTTCAATGTACTCTATGTCAAACTCAGAAAGGACCATCATCCATTTAGCGAGTCTACTTGTGAGGGCAGCCTTACTGAGTAAATACTTGAGTGGATAAATTTTTTCTATGAGGTGTCTTGTGCGTGCAAGCATGTAATGTCACAACTTTTGGGAAGAAAACACAACTGCAAGGCAAGCTTTCTCAATGCTGGTGTAGTTAACCTCATATGAAACAAGAGTTTGACTAATGTAGTATATTTCTATTTCTTTCCCATGTTCATCAAGTTGAGCTAGTAATGCCCCCAAGGAAGATTTCGTTGCTGAAATGTATAGAATAAGTAGTTTCCCTGGGATAGGAGGCATTAAAATGGGAGGATTTTCCAAGTATTTCTTGATTTGATCTATGCTCTTTTGACAATCCTCATTCCAAGCACATTTGAATCCCTTGTGTAAGTTCTTGTTAAAAGGTTGAGCTCTATCTGCCAACTGTGAAATGAACCTCCTTATGGATTGAAGACGTCCTTGAAGACTCCTCATTTGACTAATATTTTTAGGTGGCATATCCATGATTGCTTGGACTTTTTTAGGGTCTACCTCTATTCCTTTTGTTGAAATGATGAATCCTAGAAGTTTTCCAGAGGTGACACCAAATGCACACTTCTTAGGATTTAGCCTTAGTTGAAATTATTCCATGTGATCTAGAATGAATTTTAAATCATCTAAGTGTGTGTCTCTTTTCTTAGACTTGGCCAAGGTGTCATCCACATAATCTTCCATGTTTTTATGCATCATGTCATGAAAGATGGTTGTCATAGCTCACCAATAGGTGGCTCCTACATTTTTTAATCCAAAAGGCATAACATTCAAATAATAGGTACCCCATGCACAAGTGAATGTAGTCTTTTCTTGATCTTCAGGAGCTATCTTAATCTGATTATATCTAGAAAAACCATCCATCAAGGAATAAATCTCATAACCTATAGTCATGTCCACTATCATGTCTATATTAGGGAGTGGAAAATCATCCTTTGGGCATGCTCTATTGACATCTCTAAAATCTATCCAAATTCGAATAGATTTTTCATGTTTGGAAACTAGTACAATGTTTGATATCCATTTAGTGTAGTCAATAGCTCTTATGAATCTTGTGCCAAGGATTTTTTCTAATTCTTCTTTGACTAGAAGAGTTATGTGTGTATGCATCTTTCTCAATTTTTGTTTGACTGGTTTTACACCTGGAGCTATAGACAAGTGATGCATAATAAGATTAGTGTCCAACCCTGGCATATCTGAATAAGTCCAAGAAAAAATGATCTTCTTTTTCTGTAAGAACTTAGTGTAGGCTTCCTTTTCTTGTGTTGACAAGGACTAAGCCAAATGCACTATCTGTGGATCCTCATCTATACCCAAGTTGACTGCTTGTGTTGGCTCAACAAGAACTGAAGATCTATCTTGAAAATAGCTAGGGAGATGATCAAGTACCTCATCCTTAGGTGCCTCAGAGAGGTTTTCACCATTGGATACATCATTTGTTTTTACTTTTTTTTGGTTTTGACACCGCCACACAGTGGTTTTTGCCATCAGAACTCCTATTTTTTTTCTTTTCTTTTTATTTTGTGACTAAAGGTACTTGACGTCTAGCTCTGTCATGCTGGTAGCTAGTTCATTGGTGGAAGAGACTATGGGTTCAATGGCATTCAAGTAGCAGGTTATTTCATAGTCATTTTGGAATGTTAAGAGCTCAGGTTCTTGATAGCGTTGGGACCAATCAATGAGGTTAGGATAAGCAAGAGGTAAGTCAATGGTTGGTTTAAGGTTATGGATGTGGATGATATCATCTCTAGTGATCGAAGATTCAAAGTCTGTCAAGTATCCTTCTAAGCTACCCAAATCAGGATTCATCCTAACAAGTGAAGAATCATCCACTAAGGAAACATGTGGGTTCAAATCCTCTACCTTGGGTTGAGAACTATAAGTATGGATGACATCAATATTCATGTCAACTATAGAAGGCTCTGAGAGAGAGAGTCCCATTCATACTCATGAAAATATGTTTTTGAATCTCGACTAGGATGTTTATACCATGAAGGTTTGGGACATCTTGATGTGGAAGCTCTAATATTATCAAGGGTAACATCTCTCTCCATCAAATGAATAATAATCTTACATTGACATTCTCTAATGGGATCTTCTACATCTGATTCTTCTTGTTCTAAGTTTGCAATTGTCACATGAGCAACTAGATTATCTGAATCTCCCAAAAGGAGATTGGTGGAAGGGACCCAATCTTCGCACATATCTTTATGATTTTTCAAATTAGGCATGTATTCTGGTTCATCTTCACTATCTGACTCATCAAGGATAGGAGCAGTGTTCTTGTTATGATTTGAAAATCCTAGGCCAACTGTCTTCTTAGACCTGCGTCCAAAAAGAGCATGATTAAGAGGTTCAGCTCTAGCATCTAATCTGTGACTAAGAGGGCCATGTCCAGGATAACCCATCTATTTGAAAAAAGTATACCCTCTTCCATAAGCCTTTGGAGAGGGAGATAAGTTCTCATTATGCATGTATTTATCTTCTCTATAAATCTAGTCTTTAATAGCCACCTCTTCTTTCTCATCTTGAATAGGCATTGAGGACTCTACAAATGCACCAAATAAAGTCATAGTTGAAGAGGAAGGTCTCACTTCTTGTGAAGGCTTGCCATAAGACCTAGGTGAAACTGGAAGCTTTGTAAAATAGTTAAGTTGATACCCCTTACACCAAGGTCTACTAACTTGAACTTGTCTTTTCATTCTATTAAGATTGCATTAAAATATTTTTCTTCTCTATTGAGGGGAACATGAGTACGTGCTGAAATTGAGTTGACAGATAATGTGCTATCCCTAGGTATACAAATTTCTACTCCATTGTAGGGGAACTTAACACACTAATGGTAGGTAGACGACACTACTTGCATATCATGAATCCATGGTATACCAAGTAAGATATTGTATGCCAAAGGACCAACATCAACAATTTGAAATGAAATATCCTTCTCAATAGGACCAATCCTAATAGGAAGGACGACCAACCCTTTGGAACTTCTTTCTACCTCATCATAGGCTTTGATAGTGATCTTCTTTCTAGTATCTATGACTTGTTTAGAATAACCCAATATCTTCAAGAGACTCAAAGAACAAATATTAAGCCTAGCATCCCCATCTATCAACATACGCCTGACATGGGTTTTGTGAATCTTGACTTCAATATGAAGGATGAGATTATGTGGGTGGCTCAAAGCTTTATCATCATCCTCTAAAAGGTAAGGTAATGACGGATAGCAATTTGATTAACCATGTTTTGGAATTGATCGACATCTAAGTTGTTAGGGACATTTTCTACACGCAATGTGTCCTCAAGGACTTGCTTGTGTCTTGGGGACAACTCTAAGAGCTCAAAGATAAAAATTTGAGCTGGGGTTCTCTACAACTGATCTACAAGATTATAACTCATTTTGGGATTAACTGCTAGTTTTAAGGTGACATTCTTGGATGCCACTTGCTTTGGTTTACTAGGTTGATTTGAACTAGGTCCTCTAATGACAACAGGACCTTGACTTTGTGTGACAACATTAAGAGCTTGGGATGATCTTCTAGAGTTGGGACCCCTTAACAACCACAACAAGTTCTTCATCAAAGACAGGAGGAGAGTCCATGTATAGATCATAACCATAGGGATCTTTATTTATCATCATATTGACATTTTCTTCCACAACTTTAACCATGTTGACAACATTCTCTACAGTTGTGTACGTGTAATTGATCTCAGCCTTGCCATTCTTAGGTTTAGAGGTTTCCCCCTTCTCATACTTGGGTAAATGCTCTTTGAAAGCCTTATGATTAGCATTGGTTTTCAACCCATCTATCTGAAGTTTTCCATTCTCAATGAGATCTTGGATGATATGCTTAAGTTTCCAACAGTTTTCAATATTATGTCCAATGCCATTATGAAATTTGCAAAAGGCTTTCTCATCCCACCAATGTGGCTTGACATCAGGTATATGATGGTTTGCTAGATCTTGAGGATGTGCAAGGTTGTTGGAAATGAGTGTTTTGAAGACATCCTCATATGAATCACCAAGTTTTGAAAATTGACACCTCTCTTTCTTCGGCTTATCTTGATATCTTGGATTGTATTATTGTTGGTTAGATGAGTTGAGCTTCATAGCTTGAACAACACTAGACAAGTGAAGAAAAACTTGATCTTTGGGCTGAGAAGAGTCCACAACTCCCCCATTGACCATTTGTTTGTTCCTATTCCAATGTGAGTTCTTTCCTTTATCCCTATTAGAGTTGTTGTTATTTTGACCATTGTTATTGTTTTTGTTGTTGGCCAAAATTCCTTGTTCTTTCAAAACATCCTCAATCCTACATGCGGTTTCAACCATGGTGTCAAAGGAATCAAAGACCATCTTCCTAACTTCATACCACATTTCTAGAACCAAGTTGCTAATAAGGATGTCAATCTTCTCATCTTTATGAATGGTCCTAGAGTAGTGAGAGCATTGTCATCTCCACCTTTGCAAGAAAGTGACAGAGGATTCCCCTTGATGTTGCTTTAAATTGCATAAGTCCAACATGGTGATAGATCTTGAAAGATTGTATGAAAATTTTTGGAGAAAATCTATGGACAAGGTCTTTGAAAGTCTTGATGGGGGGAGTTATGTTGGTGAACCATTCCATCACTTGACCCTTAAGACTCCTTGGGAACAATCTCATAAGGTATGAGTCATCCTGGTGGAACTCAAAACTCATAATATAAAATTGATGCACATGATCATGTGGATCTCCATTACCATCATACTTGTCATATTGGGGGATCTCAACTTTTCTAGGAAAATCTCTCATACTCACAATCTTGTCAAAAGGATTGGGAAAAATAGAATCAAGATTGAAAGAGCTCTTGGGTGCCAACATTTTTTCCATCATATGCTTAAGTTGCTTGATCTCTTCTTGTTGGGATGGGCCTTTCTTCTTGATCTTTCTATCCACATCAAAGTTCTAAGGGACTCTAGCACCTTTGTTTATCAAACTCTCTAGGAAATTGTCTTTGTTTTGTTCCAAGTATCTCTCCACATACTATTGGAAGAGTGGTTCTTGTTGAATCTTCATGAAATCTTGGGAGTCGAGGTTAAGACTTGAACTACTTCCCCCATATTGTGAACTATGTTGAGAATGTTGAGAAGGTTGTTTTAAGTTCCTAGGAGGTGTTTGTCTCCTATAATGATCATATTGTGGAGCCCTTATTCCTTTAGGGATAGGAGATCATGAAGGTGATCTTGAATATCTTCCACTTAGTGGAGTCTTAGGAGGAGTGGTTGGAGGAGAGTTGTTTCCACCACCAACACACATGTTGTATTGATCATTGAGTTGTTGAGCCAAGAGTCTGTCTTTCTCTTCTTGTGCGGCTCTCCTTTCTATTTCCAATAAGGCTTGTCTTTCTAACTCTAGGAGTCTAAATTTCTCTTCCTTTGCAGCCCATTCATCTAGGAAGGCTTTCTTTTCATGCTCAATTCTTTTGAGTCTTTCACTTGTGTATCTTGAAGTTGTTTGGAGTGGTGAACTTGGTCTTGAATGTTTAAACAAGTCATTAGTGTATGCAACATTCACATGAGTATCATAAGGTTCATCATCTTGACTATCATGTTGTGATTTCTCTTCTTGATAGGAATTCTTCATTTCCCTTTCAATCATTTGGTGAGCATCCAAATATCTAGTAGAAATAAGAGATGGGACTAGTTGATTTTCATGAGATGAACTGCCAAATAGAATGTTATCTCTATGTCTTTCCAATATGCTATCAAGACTTTTATTCCTTTCTTCCCTCTCCCTTCGAGTCATTGTGTAACTCATATCCATATTTGATTGAGAAGGTGCTAAGGATGTGCTCAACTCACTAAGATTACTCTTGGGATCAAACCAAGCTTCTGAGGTATTCCTAGGGGATTGATCAAAGACAGGCTCTTTTCCCTTATATTTTTGGTGAGTTTGAACTAAGGGTAATTGGTCAAAGACTACTTGAGGTTGTTTTCCTTGATTTACTTGATATCTTGTTGTAACTGACATGAAAGAAAATATCCTAGGTGATAAGATGACCCTAAGAAATGTTGGTACCAAACTAGGATAGTAAAAGCACTCAATTGTCCACAAGAGAGATGGCAAGATAGAATTTTTGCAAAAGGTATAAACCAACACTGCCACAAAGGTGCCCAATCAAAAGATAAGTATCCTAACACATATGGATCAGGAGGATGATTTACCCAAATTATATTTAATTGAAATTGATTTTGGATGGAAGTGAATTAGACAAGAGATTACTAGAACTCTCCAAGCATGTTATCAAAGAATCTAAATGTTTAATTTCTCAACAAGGATGATTTCTAACTAACCGATTCCAAGCAAGGTCACTTGTGAAATCAAAGAATACTAATCCAAGAGGTCAAGACATAGGAACCCAAGGTGCAAACAGGCTTCCAATTGTGAGGTAAGTGATCTACTATAATCCGGATCGACCAAGGAAGGTTGGAAATGATACAAATCAGTTCACTGTTTTGACAGACTGTAGGACAATTTCATGCGAGGGAATGCAGTCCTGTGCGAAGAAATGCTAGGGATCGCACGAGAAAGTGAAATCTCGCGAGAGAAAATGCTAGGCTCGTGTGAGAATGTGTACAAAGCCAGGTGAAAAAACAAGATCAGGCTACTTGACAACAAGTTGTAAACTCAGGAACTCAATTTTTTGTTCATTTTAAAAGATCAGGTAAATACATCAATAAAGTTTTATCATAGATCAAACATGCAAGACAACAATCAAGGAGTTCAAACAAACAATGTCTTCAAAAAATGGGCAAGGGACAAAGCAACCTTGCACATGAACAAGAATAGTGACTCAGTATGCTACTCCTTAAGATTCTAATTGTGTATTTTCTTCAAATGTTTTCCAACCATGCACATAGTCCTAGAAAGACAAATTTGGTTGCACTATGGTTCTTAGTAATGACTTGACTCTGCAACTTTTATAATCTCAAGAGGGTGAACTCCAATCTAGGCACACTAGGGTTTTGACACATTTTGAGAATTTAATCAATCAGAGATGCTAAGGAGATCTGATAGCCCAACAAGAAACTACACCTGTGGAGATTTCTTCCACAATGACATTTGTATAGCGGTTGTTACTACCATAATGAAAATGGCTATTACCGCTTGAGGTTCCGTCAATGTGGTTGACCCAATAAAGGGAATGTCCACTACCGTTAAACCTCTCTAACAAGGTGACTCACAAAAAGGACCATGATGGGCACCAAAAATGTGTGCTAAAATGTTGTCACACTTCTATGAGTCATTATATCCAAGATTAATCAAGAATGAGGTCTCAAATGGAGACTCATAGCTCTCTATTCATGGAGTGCAAGGGTTTATGATGGAGGCTCTCAGATTAGACCTAGTTTGTGCCCATGCAAGTACACCATTAAAAAAGAGATTCAAAGAGGAAAAACAAGAATGCTAGTCCCCATGATCATCAAGTATGTATGCAAATGAAAATGAAATCTATTCTATATGATAACAATGCATGAAAGAAAAATAATCTATGAAAGGAAATTCTTATGCAAGATTATTCTATGAAAGAAAATATGAATCTAATCTAATATGCAAGTGCAAGATTAATCTAAATGGATTGCCATGGGGCATGAGAGAAGAAGACAAGAAAAGAGAAGTTGCAATATCCAAGCTCAAGTGCTCAAGAATCTTCTCCAAAGTTTCTCTCCAAACCTATAGCATAACAATACTTAAAATCTAGATCATGAAAATGAGAAGGAGAGGGCTCCTTTTAAAGGAAAGCAGACGGTCAAGATTAAGAGGCAAAAAGAAATGAACAATGGTGGAGATTAAATCTTCGCTGATCCATGTGCTCAAGATTCTTTAAGAGGCAAAAGGATGAAAAGGCCCACCACTTAAAAGTATGTGCATTCAAAGTGGAGAGAAAAAGAGATTTTTATTTAATTTTTAATTTATTTTTATTTCCATTTTCAACACAAAGAGAGATTTAAGTGGGGATTTTACTAAAAAGAGGAATTTTATTTTAATAAGATGATTTATTTAATTAAAAGTTCTTTTAATCAAATGAGGCTTAGGATAAAATGATCAAACCTTAGGAAATATTAAAATAATTAAATTAATTACGATTTGATCAAGGAGATTGATTTGAAAATATTGCAAAGCATTGATTCAGGAAATTGATAAATTGGTTCCATCATTTGATAAATTGAAAAATGGGGGCCCAAAGTCTAGGCAACCATTTTAGGGTGCATACACACAACACAAAAATAGGGATGACTATCAGAAATTGGATAAAGAACTAGGCTATAAGTTGAGAAAATGATAAATTAAGCATATCAAAAAGTGCATTTAAGGCTATAAAAATCAGCAATAAGATCAAAAAGTTTGAAATTTTGGCCTAAGGACTCTGAAAATGGTCTCTTTTTTTCATACGATAATTCAAACTAGTGTCAAAACTCGTACGAAAATATAACTCATCCCATACAAGACTTCATGGTCATACGACTATCTACAAGTTCTTGCATGACACTTGAGGGACCCGATGAAATGTTGTATGACATTTGGGTACCCCTCATACGAGTTACACCTATAACACACGACATTCTAAATGGGACTGGAAACTCATACAATCCCCAACAAACTATCGTACGAGTTTACATGATGCAAAAATTCAAAATTCCTAACTCATCCTAAAAAATTCTAAAAAGCATAAAAAGATGCAAATTTGAATTCACAAAGAGGCACAGAGGTCCACCAACTAGATTATCGTACTGTCGAGGTCTCTGGTATCGCCGACTGCACTCGAATCGATGAGAGGACACAAGAACCTTCATTTTCACTTAGAGGGCTCCATAAGGTTTTCTAAAGTCAAAAGGTTAAAATGATTTAAAAATGACCCTTTTGGGCCTCATATAGGTTTTGACCTAATTTTTCAAAGTGCTCCATTTTGCGTGAAAATTGTACCCCTGGCTAATTTTGACGTTTTGAACCCATTTTCGAGATCAAAATCAAAATCTAAGATCATTGTTAAAATCACAATTTAAAATTGTTGGACCTAGGACAACCAACTGCTTGTATAATTGACCTTCATAACATCACAAAAATCTAGTATTCAACTTAACTGATTATCTCACGTCCTACTCTTCAGATTTCTACTTGGTCAACCATGGTCAAACCTAGTCAAACTTGGTCAACAAGACCTCTAAATGATGCAGAACGCATCTCCAGACATGCACAACCACTTCTAAAATTAATTACATCACCTCTAAACCAATTCACACTAACTTTCTTGTCATATTTTGATTTTCATCTCGAAGGGGGCATGATATTACACATCATCAATTAAATCTGTTAATCAAATTTTCCTTTAGTAATCAAGACAACAACCATGTCTGGTTGCTGACTCATCACAGTCCTCATTTCTTGGGGCACATCGCTTGGGGCATATCAGATTCATCGAAATCCATATCAATCTGGTGTTCTTTTAGAACTTATGAACTATATTAGCTCTTTGGAACCATCAGTTCAGTTGTGTTATTTTACTTGATTCTTCATAACTGAAGGGTTCGGATTTGATATCCTTTTGATTCCTTTTGGACATTCAAGTCTGGAGTCAGGACAGTCACTTCCTCATAATCATAGGTTCAGAATTAGGCATTTTGACACTTCTTCGTAATCACCAGTTAATTGTTGATATCGTTAACATCATCTTGATTCTTTGGTCAATCAAGACCTGAATCGACATCTTCAAATCTTTTAATCAGTTTCTATCTCAGAATCGATTAATCTTTCAAGATCAATTTTTCCACCATATAATTGAGTCCAGACATCATCAAACATAGATTAATCTTTGAACCACTGTGCTTCGCACAGTAATTCAAAGAGGGGCAAAATGTAATACCAAAAAATGGGCTTTAGTTTCATTAACCTTCTACATCGACAAATCGATCAAAATCAACATAAAAGTACTAACATAAGGCACATCTATGCATCAAATCATTCAAACCCTAATCGATTCTATCCTAATTCTACGTCAGGGAATATTACTAAATATTCCTAATTTATCCTAATTATCTTTAATTAAATATTATTTGGTGATAAATGATATTTTATTTATCCTAGGTGCAATTAATTGAAGATATTGAATATTTGATTAATTAAACTTAAGTCTAACATTTAATTAATTTAATTGAATTTAATTATATTTATTCCTAATTTATATTATTTTATTTTTGACAAATAAATAAAATTTCTACAAATAATTGATTAAATTTTTATTTAATTGATTAAATCAAATTGTTAAATTTAATGATATAGTTTGATTGAATAATTGATTAACCCATAAATTAGTTATTTTAATTCAAAAATCAGTTAAGTTGAGAGTAACACATGTGGAAAATAAAATAAATTCATAATTATCCATGCACATTCATAAAAGAAGTTAAACTCTAAATCAACAAATCAATTCAATTTGTTAACTTTTTGGACTCAACATGTGATTCTGAGTTAAAAAGTGATCTGGACTTCTGATTTAGGTTAAAAATCTAATTTTGCATGATTTTGTGACTTAACTCTTTCTGAGTTTACGATAACTCAACAATCAATCTGGGTTGATCAGGGATAGATTTTTGGCTTTCCATGAGTTCTCATAGAACCTAGATTTCTATATAAACGAGGCTTAGTCCTTCACAAACGATCACCCTCTTGCAAATTTGGAGAATCTTTCTTGTGCGATCTGGCAATTTTGTGAGATTGTACTATTTCTTGAAATTCTTGTTTTTCATTCATTTCATAGAAATTCATATCATTATTACATTAGATTACATTTATTTTTATTCAATTTTTAGATCAATTTCCACATAGTTTTTCATCCATAGTGCACAGAAAAAATAAAAAATAGAGCTTAATCTGCATTTATTTTTCATTCACTTTTATCGTTAAATCCTTCATTTAGGTGTTGTATTGTCACTGGTCTCAGTGTAATTATGAGAATATCAAACTCACATATACTAGAAGGCAGTAAATCGCCTAGTTAGCAATATTTGTCTTATTTGCAGATTTCCTAATTTGCTAACCTCTAATGTTTTACTAAAGTGTTGTGTCCACAACTAGGTACAATTTCACACACACAATTATACCATTCTATAGCTTCACATCCAAAATGTCCTACAATCCTTGGGTAAAAGAACAATAGTGTGTCGCACTAGAGGACATACTGCAGGGGGTCCAATCGGAAGGGGTCTGGCCGGAACCACATGGCGCCCGTTAGGCGCCAGATGGCATCTATGTGGCAGGGGGGTCCAGTAGGAAGGGGTTAGGCCGGACCCATTCCTGCTAGACCCCTTCCGACTAGACCCCCAAAAGTCTATAAAAGAAAAAAAGGTGGCCCGTGCGGGTCATTTTCATTCAGTGGTTTCCAGCTTGTGAGGAGAGCTACAGGGGTGTTCCGGCCGAAAGAGGTAAGTACATTTTTTATTTTTTAATTTGAATGTTTTTTTTTAAGTTGTTTATTTATTTAGTATTAAATAGTTGTATTTTAATTAAAAATTGTTATTTAATAGTTATTTTTTGTTTATTTAATAAAAAATAGTTGTAATTCAAATAGAAATATTTTAATTTAATAGTTTTTCTTGTTTATTTAATTTTTGTTTTTTTAAATTGTAGAAATAAAATAATACAATATAACTAATAATTTTTAGTTCATTTATGCATGTAACATGTATGTTTTTAAATTTCTAACATGTGACTAATATGACCAATTAAGATAAACATAACATGATTAAGATGAGCCCTTAAGACCTAATAAGATTAATACCACATAAAAAACATAAACAAAAATTTTAGAAATCAATTAAGACTTAGTAAACTCTAACACTAGAAACTAACATAAACAAAAATTTCATCTAAACCAATTAAGATCTAATACCTAACCAATGAAGACCTAACAAGTGACTAATATTTAATCAATTAAGATCTATTAATTAACTAGAGTTAAAATTTAACATGTGACTAATATGACTAATAACACCTAAATTGATTAATAAAACCTAATAAGACTTAATACCTATTTTAATAAAAACTAATAGTACACCCTTAAGAACTAATAGGACCTATACTTAACATGTATGTTTAAATTTGTAGTTCATGTATGCATGTTTAAATTTGTAACACGTATGTTTCTTAAATTTTTAGTTCATCTATGCACGTAACATGTATGTTTTTTAAATTTCTAACATGTGACTAATATGACCAATTAAGACAGACCTAGCATGATTAATACGACCCCTTAAGACTTAATAGGATTAATACCACATAAACAATATAAACAAAAATTCTAGAAACTAATTAAGACCTATTAAACTGTAACACTAGAAACTAACATAAACAAAAATTCTAGTGTAAACCAATTAAGACTTAATACCTAACCAATTAAGACCTAACTAGTGACTAATATTTAACCAATTAAGACCTATTAATTGACCAATTAAGACTTAACATGTGATTAATAGGACTAATAATACTGAAATTGATTAAAATTACCTAATAAGACCTAATACCTACTAATAAGACCTAATAGTCCACCCTTAAGAACTAATAGGACCTATACTTGACCAATTAGGTCGAATATGACCTATTAAGACCTTATAGTCCTACCAATTAAGACCTAACATGTGACTAATACTTGACCAATTAAGACCTATTAATTGACCAATTAAGTCTCATTAAAATACAAGTGACATGTGACAATTAATACGACCCCTTAAGACTTAATATGATTAATATGTTTATTAAATTTGTATGTACATGTATATGTAGATTTCATTTTTAATGTATGTATGTTTAAATTTGTAGTTTACATGTATGCATGTTTAAATTTGTAACATCTATGCACGTAACATGTATGTTTCTTAAATTTTAATGTACATGTATGTTTCTTAAATTTGTAACACATGTATGTTTCTTAAATTCAAGTATGTACATGTGCAGAGATCTATATATATTTTCTTGTTTATCTATTACACATGGCATCGGGTAGAGGTTTAGTTGATTCAGGAGAGCCTAGTGTTCAGGGGGGGATCTCATAGTGGTAGTGGTACTAGTACTCGCTCCTCTCATAGATCAGCTGATACAACACAGGCTAGAGAGAAGCTATTTGTAGACACTATTGAGAGATTGACACGAGCATTACTTGTTCTTGATCAAACATTAGCTTCACCCACCAACATTCCCAATAGGGAAATGGTGAACATTATTAGAGATGAGTTGGTGCGTATGATTGACACAGTTTAATCATACAACCTGTATCAGGACATGAGTATTGATAGATTCTATGCTTCTTTGTCTCGTAGCGTTACTGGCACTGTAAAGTTCAGTGAGATCGATATAGCTGTTTCCACTCCTATGGTGAAGGAGATGTTTCCCCATTATCGAGACCTAAAGAAGGTTAGAGGGTACATACCTATGAGATGTAAGGATGACTTGGTAGGACTATTTATATATCCTCATTGGTTGGCTGCTCACCATATGTGGCCCCAGAAGGATGAGTTGCCATTATATTTTTGCAAACAATTGTTTGCATAATTTCATTTGCACCTTGATGTTGATTATATAGATTTCCTTGGTTATGTTGGGCAAGGGAAAGGGAGATTATCTAACAGGTTCAGAGCACCTGATGCCCCTATGCCCGCTAATAAGCAGGCAATGGTGGGTCCAAACCTTTTGGTCATACCAAAAGGTTTGGAAGTGGCAAGAGCGAGTGTTCCAAATGACACGGTGAGGATGGATGTTTTTTCTAGTATAGAAACTATTGCCACACAGGTTCATGAGATATCCTTTGATTGTGCGGGGAGATATATGTTACTATCTCATTCCAACATTCCTTCACCTGCACAGGATGCATCTTCTAGTGCACCTGATTTATATGATATAGTCGACATACCATCTCCCCTAAAGGTTGTAGCTATATCAAATATAGATCGTTTGCAATCTACGAGTGCATTGTTATCCAGTGATCTTCTTTCTTCTTATCAAACCATACAGATGCTTGGTGGGATTTCAATCAGGGAGGTTCCATCATTTGTGAGGTCCTATATCATTTCTCAGTAGACTGCACCACCGACAGGTCCATAGCAGATGACTACACCACCACCAACAGCTCCTCTACAACAGACTGCACCACCGATAGCTCCTCCGCAGCAGACTGCACCATCGACAGCTCCTCCACAGCAGACTGCACCACTGACAGGTCCTCAGGTGACTACACCACCATCGACAGCTCCTCCCTAGATGACACCACATACAACTGATCATCAGACCACACAGACCACTTCATCACGTCCAGGTCATCAACTTTTTACTACATTTCTTATAGACAACCAGATTGATCCTGCGGTTATATCATTAGACTCGTCTGGTTTGAGCGCTTTTGGGAGAGCATTAGAGACCACTTTGGTATATTTATAATTAGATTTAATTTTTATTTATTTAAAAAACTTACACATATTTTAAATTTGATTGATATATGTTATATATATGTGTACTCTAGGAGGTTATGTACGATGCTACACCATATGGAGATTGAGAGACTCCACGCAATCCTATTCATCATGATACACAGGTACATTGAGATGTTTGTTCACAAAATTAATTTTTCTATGATAATACGTATTTCAAATTTATTATACATGTATGTATGTGTGACATATTTTTTTTATTGTACACAGGCATCAGGAGGAGGTGCACCGACATCAGGTCACGGATCAGGACATGGCCCTACTTGAGTGACCATGTTATTTTAGATATTTCATGTGACATTTCATATATACATGCTATAACATTTCATAGATATTTCATTTTATACATTTTATACATGTAGTCATTTTATACGTGTAGACATTTTAGACATTTTATACATGTAGACATTTTAGACATTTTATACATGTAGATATTTTTGCCATTTCATATATGTACATGGTATATGGTACATGTATTATTTCTTATTTTATACATTACATGGTATATGGTTGTGTGTTATTTCATATTTTATACATCGCAGTACATATTTCAAACATTACATGTTAGATATTTTATACATGTTACATGTTATATGTTCGTGTGTTATTTCATATTTTAGACTTAGTTTTATACATATGTTATGTATACATTATGTTAAGGTGATGTAATTAATCAAAGCATACATTTAATTAAGTAATCTAACTAACATAATCAACTAAATTAACTAATATAATTAAGTAATTTAACTAACATAAATAAGTAATCTAACTAACATAATTAAGTATAATTAAGTAGCTAACATAATTAAGTGAATTTGTAACTAAAATAAGTAGATAACTAACATAATTAAGTAACTAACATCATTAATCAAAGCATACATTTAATTAACTAACTAATTAATCATTTTTCATGTAATTAATTAACTAACATACATACATAAAAATATACAATATATATATATGTGTGTGTGTGTGTGTGTGTGTGTGTGTGTGTGTGTTATGTATACATTATGTAAAGGTGATGTAATTAATCAAAGCATACATTTAATTAAGTAATCTAACTAACATAATTAAGTAAATTAACTAATATAATTAAGTAACGAGCATCATTAATCAAAGCATACATTTAATTAACTAACTAATTAATCAAAGCATACAATTAATTAACTAACATACATACATAAAAATATACAATATATATATGAGTTCAAACATGAAAATTCAAACTATAGAGTTCAAATATATGAAAGTACAAGAGCTACAAAAAGAAGTTTATTCTGAAGTTTATAGAGTTCTAAAGCTTGTCATACATATAGTTTGGATCCTCTCTATCTTTTATTATCTCCAAAAGTTTTTCATGTTCTTCAATAGACAACCTCCACTTCTGATTGACATTTTTTCTTTTTGGCAATGTCTCGAATTGCAACTTTGTTGCTATAACCAAGTGACTATAATGTAGAACTTTTTGGCCAAACTGGTATTCAATAAATTGAACACCATTTATGTCGACCTTTATTTGCTGATAATAGGTTCCTTCAATAACAACTAAACCAATTGGATATTTTTGTCCATCACCATCTACAGTTTGTTCTGTCAACTTGTATTTTGCTTTTGTGCATCTTAGTAGATAATAATCTACATATTCTATATTGTCAAGATCCGCAACTACAGCAAAAATATCACCTAGATACAAATAGATTTTATTAAAATTAAACATCACTTATACGATAAATTAAAATTAAATAAAATAACATGTATGTGCACATACCTGTAACAACTAAATCAGAAACACGCTCATAATCAGCTGAATATATAGGATCATGAATGTTTATGTCAATGTCATCATCTTCATAAGGAGGCATTCTGATTAACTCCTTCATATCCCATCATGAAACATGTCCATTTGCAATATTCTCAAATTGACTCAATGGATTGTCCTCAGTGCAGTGAGCACAAAAACATGATTTTTCTCTTACTTGAATCAAAAGAAGCTTGTGTTGTCCTGTAGTGATCAATTGATGTAAACTTCTAATACCAACAATTGTTTGACAATTGTAAGGATTAGATCGGTCTATATCTATTACAAATATAAAATGAAAGTTGCACATGTTTGGATTAACAATTATAAAAAGATAAACATAAACATGAAATCAAAATTTAATTTAAAATTTTACAACAAAATATAAATTACCTTTCACTTCCCCAAAATAACGTTTGTTGTATATGGTGTCTCGAGGAGCAAAAAGACTTTCACACCATTCAACAATTTTCTTTGAATTCTCTATCATGTTACCTATACATTTCTGAATTATCAATTTAAAGAAAATGGAGATCTAAGCTAAAATTATATTATTTGAAATATATATATACACACACACACACACACACACACACACAGATATATATATATATATAAAACTATTGAACACCATTTGTACCTGCAAGTTGATGTTGGTGAAGTGCACACTTCACACATGCTCTTGCTCCATCGTGCTCTCCTTTTCCATGTCCACTTTCAAAGAAGTTCCACAAAAACTTAACATTGCATCTAGCATGTTGCATGGCTAGCCAATTAAAGGCTTTTGCAGATTTAAATTGTCCTGAAAAATTAAGTTGTACATACATACATACATGTCATGTTTTAATAATTTAACAAATAATTAAAAGACAATGAAAATAAATTGAAGTATCTATACATGTATACCTGCACAATCATCAGACCAAATCCAGTGTTGTGAGACATTTATCCCATGATTAACAATATCTTCAAAAAACATTGCAAAACAATGAGCCACATAGCTTCTATCATGAACCTTATCATCATTGATATAGAAATGAACCTCCTTGATGATAATGCGTTCATTTGAATCGAGACTTTCTACCCCATCCAAATTATATTGTGCATGTCTATAGGTCACTTGCACAAATATTGCAACCTAATCAGAATGATAATATTGAGCTTGAAGCTCTTTTTGAGGAGAAAATGTATAGTTCTCGGAGAAATATACAATTGAAAGAATACAACCAGGTGGAAAACAATCTTTGGAATCATGAAACTGTTTAGCTTGCCATCATGCACCATGACAATGTTGGATATGTGGATAAACTAGAGTACGGAATTTGGTCATAAACTCAAGGTAGGGAAATTCACTCTCCTTCAATACAATTTTTTTGGATTCATCTCTGCTCTTTGTTCAATATGTCTCATATTCAAATCTTTTCCACAAAACCAGTGTTGAAACATTAATATTCTCAATTTTCAATGAAAATTTATGCAAATCTCCACAATCACTATATGCATTCTTTATACACTGTACTTTGAACTCATCTAAATCTTCTAATTTATCACATAAAATAGATTTCACAAATTGTGTCATACTTCCAGGGATGACCATATTTGAATCAAGAACTACCATAACTTTTTTATATGATTGCAAATATAGATGAAACTCAACATGATTTTGACAACAACAAGTTTCACGAACCTTATTTATGCGTACAAAGAAAGGGCGCAACCTCTCAAACATTCTTTGACATATTTTCACATTTGGAAATTCTTTTTTGAATGCTTCAAATAATTCACTTTGTGTTGTATCTATAAAATGTTTTGGATGTGTAGTTTTCATACCAGTCTCTTCATCTTTCATCTGTATTGTATCCCTTCTATTAGAAGAAACACGAGAGTGAGCGGTCCAATAGTCAATGACCTATTTTTTTGCATGTTCAAAAATTCTATCTTTTCGAGGAAGCCTACAAATATTTACCCAATTTTTTTCAATGTTTTCATCTAACATATTTCTCTTCCTGATATATCTTTGAATAGTTCTTGTAGATACATTCAGTAAATCAGAAATTGCATGCACTTGTTTTC
The DNA here is from genome assembly GCA_027943335.1 of Chamaecyparis obtusa. NCBI lineage: Eukaryota > Viridiplantae > Streptophyta > Pinopsida > Cupressales > Cupressaceae > Chamaecyparis > Chamaecyparis obtusa. The sequence goes on from BSBK01009857.1 coordinate 131,652, forward strand.
TTTGTGTCAACCTCCTACTAGATAAAGTAGTCATAATTGCTCTACGTGCAACACTTAAATAAGCTCCTCGACTTGAGTTATTAATGTTGTTCAATGCATCTTGCAAATTTTGAACTGTTGTTTGATTTACATTTTCTCTTGATTTTTTCTTGTTGTCAACACCCAACAACTCCAAAATAGGAGTCATTTGTTTTTTCCTGAATAACCTAACAAATAATTGAGCTCTTGCAACCATACTTCTATTTTCAAAATATTCATCCCAAATTTTTTTGCAATGAGTTTTAATTGTACTTTCATATAACATTTCCTCAAATGGAATTTGACTAAAAAATGAATCCTCATTCATCTCCATCAAATTGCCCATGCCAAAAGATCTATTTTCAGCTCTAGAACTACCAATTTGTTCCCCTGCTTGAATTGCATCTTCCTGAATATCAATAGGTTCTTCCTTAACTTCAAGAGGTTGATCTTGATTATGTTTTGTCTAATATTTTTTGTCATCCTTTGTTCAATCATATTTTCTTAATCTATTCCTTTTATTCCCCATTACAAAAACTGTTCAAATTGAAAAATATAAAAGAATCACTTAACTAGAAAAATGCACACATTTCTATAAAAACTTACGCTCATAAGCAAACAAAATATTACATATTTATCATTCACAAAATCATAACAATCTAATCTTGCAAAATTTCTCAAGGACAATGAAAAAAATATAATTACTCCAAAATCATCAACCTATCTTGGAAACACAATGAAGAGAATATTTTCCATAGAATAATTGCAATAAAAAAATTCAAACCCTACCTTAAATCACCACTCAAAAAAAACCGTGCAAAGAACAATCCAACAACCCTAAAATTTCCCAAAGCTTTCACAATCCTTGAATTCAATCTCGGAGCCAAAATCTATAAACCTGTATATCGAATACTAGACAAAATTTTCTCAATAAAGTAAACCAAATAAAGTTTCCAATACATGCAACACTACAAACAGGTAAACTTCCCTATGAAAAATAGAAAAAGAATCAGTTAATTTGATAACACTAAATCAAAACTTGACATGCAATACCAAAAAATAAAATTAAAATAATTAATAAATTCAAAAAACTATTAAAAATCACTTAATTAAAGATAAAAATCACTTAACTCTTACAAATAAAATTAAAATAATCTATAAATTTTATAAAACTATTAAAAATCTAAAAAAAAATCAATTTTCTTTAAAAAATCGAGCGAATTGTGAAAATTTGGATTTTAGGGGCTGGCCATGCATGCAACCATGTTTGGTCGCCTAATGGGTAACACCGACTTTGGATAGTTATAACAGCCAAAATATATAACGAAATCCAATCTTTGTTTGTTTATGCATTAGCTATACATGTCATCTAAAACATATTATGGAATCAGAGGAAAAAAATATTATTTGCATATAGTTTTTTAACGCAAACTAGACCCTAGATTTTTAGCATATTTCAGTAATAAAAAAATGGACTTCAAAAATTAAAAAACTATGTCAATTTTTGTTCAATTTTTTTAAAAAAAATTATAAGCGTAAACTTCATCAAATTTTACACATTTCATTAGTTTACATCATCTTCAAATTCTAAACACAAATACCACTTTTATGTTGTTAAAGTTGAACAATGTGAATGTTGTTGTCCTTTTCCTTTATAAAAGTGTGACACAGGTTTGTACTTTTACCCCCCCTAAAGACCCAAATGTCCCTAGATGGGGCACATATGAAGAAAAATACACAAAAGTAAAGGACGAGCTAGTAAAATAAAGAAGCGAGAAGAAAGTTGAGTCCCTTGTTGACAAAATAGCAAGGAAACATGGAATATTAAAAGAAGAGATGAAGATTTTCAAGTAAAAAGTGGAAAAACTTGGGGATAAATATAATATTCCCCCTCCTCAACCCTATATTGAGGCACCTCAAGTGGTGGATTTTGATGATGAAGAAGAAAAGGAAAAAGATGACGCTCCTACACCTACTAGGAGAGCATCGTAGAGGCAAGATACTAGACAAGATACATGCAATGTCAAACAACCTCCTAGAGATAGACCAAAGGCCATGACTAGTGGAACGAGAAGGAAAAGGTAAACACTTGATACTCCTCCATCTTCGCATGGGAAGGATTAAAAACAAAATCTTGTAGAAGAACATGAACAAGAAGAGAATGTTCAAGTAACAGATACAAAGAAGATCGAGGAGAAAAAGAAGAAGGAACAAGAAGATGAAAATGATAGAAAACTTCAAGATGCCAACCTAAGGGAACTTGAAGAAGACAAGAAGAAAGCAAAATAGAAAGAACATATATAAGAAAGTCCAAGAAGCACAAAGGTATTTATTCAAACCCTTCCTAAAATTTTTGCAAAAGAGAGAAGTGAATGATGGTATACTTGCCTCTGTTGAAAAGTATATTGATAGATATGATGAGGAAGAGAAAAATAAGATAGAAGATATAGTTATGGAGCACATTCTCACCTTCAAAAAGAATCTGATTGAAATAGAATGTCAAATCAGTAAGGATCTATTTGAGAGATTAGAAGGAAGAAAGAAGAGAGCCCTTGATGAGGACACCAAGATGAGACATTATATTATTTTACAGAATATTCCTACCATGATAGGGAGTGAGATGGGAGAGTGACTTGAAAATTTAAGGCCAAAGCTAAGGACCAAAACTAGAATCATTAAATTTATGGGCCCATAAATATGAAGAGGTTAAAAAAGAGACACATGAAAAGGCTGGAGAGCGACCTGATCTTGGTAAGTCTACAAGGACACCACCCCAGTAATCATCTCCATGGAGCCTACAATTACCAAACTTGTAGAAGAGGATGAAGGTGAAAAGGAGATAGAGGTAGTTGATACTACCTTACTTGATTTATACATTGACAATGTTGGAATTTTACTAGACACAAAGCATGATACATCTAATCCATTTTAGATAACTAAAAATTTGGCTAACATTGATGAAATAGTAAAGAATCTTGAGCCTCCCAAGATCACTCAAGAAGATTCAGCTGAGAAAGAGAAATAAAATGAGAAAACACCTGAAAAGGAATAGGTATCAGAAGAAAAAGGTGAAGAAAAATAAACAAAAAAAGGAGAAGGAACAAGAAAATGTAGATAAAAAAGAAAAAGGACTACTACCTATCACCCCTTTTTCTACACCTAGCTTGTTGGAAAGTGGATCTCAATCACTTACAACTAACTTAGAGGATAGGGATGTCATAGATCTTATGTAGTGGTCAGTACTTACTTTTGCCAAAGAAAAGGAGAAATTAGAGAAAAAGATTGATAACACTACAAAGATAATCCAATGAGAAACAATAGTATTGAGTAAGTTTTTGACTACTCCTATAGATATTGGAGATCTTGTAACTAATCTAGATAATGTTTGAAGTACTATATAAGAAAATTTTGATACATTAGAAAAAGCAGGAAGAATAAAAGTAGTAGAAGATTTAAAAAATTTAAGGATAAAAGATACTCTTGATGAGATCAAGAGTTATCTTAATACATTGATTACCACTGAAAGGGAAATCAAATCTTGTCTTAAGGATGGAAAAGAACTATATAGAATATGGATGACTTAACATAAGCATACAAAGAACATATCAGATATAATAGCTCAGGATGAAGAGGCTTTGGCAAACGTCCCTAAGGATTTTGAAAATAAGAAAAATGTGGACATAAACAAGAATGTAAACTTGATCATGGATAAATCCATAGCCTATCGTTGGAAAAGGACAAACTTCAGAGAAGATTATTAGAATTAAGGAGTTTTTTGACTCCAAAGAGTAGTGTCTTGGAGAGTACTCATGAGGACCTTTAGCTTGGCCTCAAAACATTTTAGGGATTAGTACCTATTGATGTAGAGGAAGCAGACAAGGCCACATTTGGTCTCAATGGAATGATTCAGGTCGTAGAGGCAATCGAAGCAGCTTGGGATGATGACATAGATTTTGAAGACAAATTACAAAGATGTATTGCAGACAGTTCAACTGTGATTTTGTACACTCCATTTTTTTTGTTTTGGTAACTGATTTTGACATTTTGGCACCCTTTTCCATTGATGTCAAAGGGGGAGACATAGAAGAAAAAATGAAAAATGTAATGAGAGAAAGTGTGGGTAAAATAGAAATAAAACAAACATAAATAAAGAGAAGTTTCTTTTGAAGTCTATGTGTTGCATCTCTATCAGTACATTTACTTTACATTTTTACTTTGATGATGCACTTAGTCATTTTTTCACTAAGTGTTGCCATCAATGCCAAAGGGGGAGATTGTTGGCAAGTGATCACCACATGCACACATATGCACATGTAGGCACATGAAGATATATGGAATGCTATCAGTTATGACAACACTTATCAGTTTTATGGTTACACATATTAGATATGATGAATATCTTTGAATGCAGTTGATGAATGGAAAAATGCCCAAGTCCACAAACTGTCCTAGTAACCCTGTCTAACATAAAATATTAGCGAGCTTCATGGAAGTTGTATTAAGGCTTGTGATCTTAATGACATGCTTACAGGACACAAATGAACACATGTGTGAGGTCACACATGTTAATAAAGAAGGATTGAAGAGATATGTTTAGTTGATTGGATACAAAGACAGTAAACAGAGCATTACTTGTTAGCGATCACTAAGGATGACCTTGTGAGCATTTCAAAAGTTATTTTTGGATCCTATCTTGTAATTGAGGCCAACTAAGGATGTTAATGAAGCCTGCAATTGCACATTAACTAATATGATGGTTAGCTAGAGTAATACTGACTAGATTTTGTAATTATACCTCTAATAGGGTATACGTATAAAATTTTTTTTGTATATGTGTGTGATGAACATAATGATAAATAATGGATATTAGATGTGAATTGTGGAGGAATCTAAAAGGCAGAGAAGAAATCAAGAGGAAAGAGAATAAGAAGAGTTCTTCTAGGAATACTTTGTTACCTCTTTGTATTTAGGACAACATAATTTTTGTAAGTGTTGTTGCACCTATTGTACACCCCTAACATGGGGTTTTTGCCTTTAACAAGGCTAGGACCTTTAACAAGGTTGATTCCTTAACAAGAATATTATTACATACATCCACTAACAGGGATCTTCCCATATTATAATAATCAGCTCCTAACAAGGCTAGAACTCCTAATAGGGTTTCAAGATTCATAGTACATAATTTAGTGGGTACCATCCCCACTAGGGTTTTTCCCTTAACAAGGTTTCCTCAAAAACAAATATGGTGTTATAAGTTCCTCTATGTTTGTCTTTGTTGCATGGTTATTCATTTTATGTTATGTCTTTATGTGTTGGTTAAAGAACTTAAAGAAGTGATGAAGGGTGCTCCCCTTAATACCACAAACACATAACAAAAACATAGAACAACAACAATTTGCAAGAACAGAAAATGGGCTTCTTATTATCTCCACAAATGTGGAATTACAAATTTTAGAATTACAATATGCAAAGCCACATGGACATTTTCTTTACAATATTCTGTAGGACAAAGCCACGAATTATTACCCAGAACTACTTTGGACTGCTCCGAACTGGCCTACACAACACTACGAGCCTTCCTTATATAGGCAATTTTCCACCGCTTGGGAAGGTTCCAAAAATTTAGCCATTAAGGCCGACCAACCCTAGAATTATTTTATTTTTTAATTTATTACATCAGAGTCAGCTCAAAACATCTTTTAAAACCCAAACAAAAATTTTGAAGGAAATTTATTTTCTGCCATTTCAGGTGGCCCAACTTCTGGAGACCATACGTCATCACCTGTTGACCCGATTGACTATTATGACCCCATTTCAGAAAGGGCACAAAGTGCTCTACAACACTTGAACTAAGAAAGGTTCATATAGCCGAAGTTTCAACCTCATTCGGGGCCTCTAAAGCCTTCAAAACTGAGTTCAAACTTTCTATACCCTGGTGCCAATACCGCAAATTTTCAATATCTTCAAAACTATACTTGATCTGGCAAGGAAACTATACCGATAGGCTAATATGACCAAAATGAACCTCTAGGGAAGAAAATAGAACATTCTGAGCTCGAATAGAAAACTTACTAAAAATAGTAAATTTCCAAAAATAGCAGCTCTGCACAAGATAACCCTTATTGAAAAGAAACCAAAAATATTTTTGGGTGATGCAAGATTGCTCTTACACCCAGGATGCTCCTGTATCAAGAAGTGTGAGAATTCAATAAAGCACTGTAACACTAATTCACCCCCTATTAGTGTTACCAAATCCTATCATTTCCTTGGTGTTTGTATCTTTGTACAACCAATATGGTTTCAAGCCTACACCTTAGACTTTACACATTGTGCAACTACTACAGATTAAAGACCACACAAACTATAGGTTTGAAATTTTTTGTGATGGGTGTCAACTTTAGGATTACAAAGTGGCTCACTATTCATCTCCAAAAAGTTTCTTTTTTTATTACATAATAAACACAGGGGGTGAGGTAGGGGTGGGGATGGGGGCTGGGGGTGATTTCATGGAAGAGTGGGGAAACCACTATGGACTTTAGCCTATGGTCATATGCAATTTAAGCCCCTAGTTCTTTTTGAACCAAGGGGGCTTAACTTTAGTTCTATTTTTTGACAAATTTTTTTTTGGGTGAAACTAAAATTTTGTTTCTTAGGGATGATTAATTTTGTAACAAGGAAAAAATTATTTTGTGCATAAATTTTTCTCAACAACTCAAAATTGAGTGTTGTTTTTTGCAAAGGTGCATGTTTTTTCATCATGAATCCAAAGAGAAAATTCACTCTCTCTCATTATAAAATGTTATTTTAGTTTTTTTTTGGTTTGGTTACAAAGCAATCCTTTTATAAAGTGCCAAAAATAAGGGGGGTCTTGTGTGTATTCTATTTTTCACACTTCCTCAAAAATTGCTTTTTTGTATTGTGTTATTCCTTCACTTCACATTTGCTGTATTTTTAAAGCTCTTCATTTCCACATTCTACAAATCAACACTCCAAGTCTATCAACATGGATTCTAATGCAACTATACAACCTCTACCACCTAAGTTCAATTATCACGATTTGAATGAATTCAAAAAATAATTCTTGTACTTAAGAATAAAGACTTAAACTTAGGGCAACAATGGGAATAGAAAAATAACCTAATGCAACTAAGGACAAAGATTTTTTTTTCAATATGTGTGACCATGCATTTGGTTTCTTATGTTTAAATCTATCTCTTGAATTAGTATTTCATGTTGAGAACTTGAAAATACCCAACAAAGTTTGGGAAGCTCTAAAAAAACTATTTGGGAGAATTGATGAACTTGGAAGTCATGAGTTGGAAAATCAACTCTTAGGTCTAAGTCCTAGAAGTTTTACAAATTTAGAGGATTTTTTCACTAGATTTAAATCTTTATTTATGTTGCAATTAAAATATTCTAGAATTGACAAGAAATAGGATCAATTAATCCTTTCTGTAGTTTCCAAACTAGGCTCTTAATTTTTTGTGTTTGTCTCTACTTTATATTCTACTAAAAGAGCTCTTGGTAACTAATGGAAAATGTCCGCACTAGATAAATTCATTTCTAATCTTTTAGGGGAGAAAGAAAATTTAATTAAAATGGATACTTTAAAATCTACTAAGCCACAAGTTCTAATTGTAGAAAATAAAAAGAAACAAAATACTAAAGAAAAGAAGAATAACACTAAAAAGGACAAGGAAGGGAAGAAAGGAGATAAAATTGACAACTTCAAAAAGGGAAACTCATCTCAACAAAGTAAATCAGCTATTGAGAGAGTTAAATGTTCTTTTGTAAGGAAACTAGTCATGACGAACATTAGTGCATGAAAAAGAAAATTGAGTGCCTTACTTTTCTACTCAAAAAGAATAATATTGGGGTAATGAATTCGTTAAAAGAATCTTCTTCAAATTAAGAAAATACTAAGGAAAACTTGAGAAATTAAAAGGCAAGGCCTTAGTTTCTACATCATCATCATATGTATCTTCACGCATTATAAATTCTAGTTTTACAGACCGTATGGGTTCTCAAAAGGTTGAGTTTTCATCCTTAGAAGAGATTAATATGTCTTCAATCTCCCTAGGGGATGATACTCTATCATTGGTAAAAGGGAGAGTGTTTGTTGAAGTTGAAGGAGGAATATTTTAAAATGTTCAAGTGTACCTTTACTACCAACTAATCTCCATTTAGTGCATCAAATAACTCATCTAGGGAAGGGCATGAGTGTCTATTTATCACCAAATTTAGTTGAGATAAGAGATCTTCATAGAAAGAACTTGGTAGAAATAGGGGAGGCAAATAACCAATCCAGATTATATACTTTGTCTAAATTCACCTCATATATTTATCCAAAAGCACTACTAACTCATTCAAATGAAATTAACTTAAATTGTGGCATGAGTAGTTTGGCCACCTTAACTATTTTTTTCTTGAGAAACTATTTCAAAAGAATATGGTCAATGGATTACCTAAGGTTAAGTTTTCTAAAGAACTTTGTGAAGGTTGTGCACTTAGAAAACATCCAGAAATAATATTTGATAAATGAAAATCACGGAGGGAAACAAAAGTCTTGGAACTTGTTCATATTGATCTTACAGGGGATTTTCCCCATCCTTATTTTACAAGGATTAGATATGTTCTCACCTTTATTGATGATTTCTCATGTTGCACATGGGTCTACTTTCTTAGGAAAAAATTATAAATGATTGAATCTTTTCATGACTACAAAGCTCTTTTTAAAAAAATGAGGAAAATTTATCAAGGTTCCAAGAATAGATAATAATTGTGAGTATGTTAACAACTATTTTGAGAAGTTTTGCATATCATAGAGGATAGATCTAAAAAATACAATTCCATATTCTACTTAAAATAATGGTGTTGCAGAACATAACAATAGATCTTTAAAAGATATGGCTAATTGTATCATTCACTCTAAGAGCCTCACACCATCATATATTGGACTAAATTAGCCAATTGTGCATCTTATAATTAGAATAGAGTACCTCATAAAGTCTTAAAGGGTATCAATCCCTTTGAATCTTGGAAAGGATAGAAACCAACAGTTGATCATTTCAGAGTATTTGGCTCTCAAGTCGTGGCCCACATTCCAAAAGAACATTCAAAAGATATGGATCCACAATCCAAACCTTGCATCGTTGTGGGATATCTAGATGGTGTAAAAGGCTATCACCTACTCCACCCTACCACACATGAGTTGTTTATTGAGAGAAGTGTTAACTTTCAGGAAATAATTTTTGAAACTATACTTGACATTTATCACCATATTGTGGACTCTTCAAATATAGATTACAATAGAGGTGTTTTAGATCATTCACAACATATTCTAGGTATAGCATCTTCTTCTTATAGTTCATAAAGTGATGATAGTGATGAGAGTTCATCTTCATCCAGTTCAGGGATTGTATTAGAGGTTAATATTTTTACACCTACATCTCATCCTCTACATAGTGTAGATACACAGGTATAGGATTCAATAGATGTTAGACAGATTCAGATGTAGATTTTTATGAGGAGCTTCGTACCTTTCTTGCTTTATTTTATGATCCTCAGACATTTAGAGATGCATCAGACATACTGTAGTTGACTATTTCTATGGATGAGGAATATGATTCCTTAATTAGAAATCACACTTGGGATTTGACTTCACTTCCTAAGTGAATGAAGACTGTTTGATGTAGATGGATATATCGAACTAAATTTTCAATAGACAAGTCAGTTGATGAGTGTTATTCCACAATCTATCTAGATGTGTACAATGCTTTTCGATATTAGACTGTGTTTGAGTTTTTCAGTCATCATTTTGGATCACACTCTATGATCTATCATCAAGACATGAAAGAGCACAAGGATATGAAAAATGATAACTACAGATCAGTTGATAAGTACAAATCACTATCAATGGTTTCCAAAGGTTTTTCACAAGTTGTAGGAATTGACAACATAGAAAATTTTGCACCAGTAGCTAAGATGAATTATATTAGACTAACACAAGAGATTCATATGCATTACATTTGAGAGCTTATTCATGGGCAGGTCATTGACTTAGTCTTTTGGAACTATTTAGAGAAGGTTTTTGACATCTTCACCAAACCCTTCATAGAGAGAAAGTTCATTCATCTACGAGCTCTTCTTGGTGTGTGGTCTACATCATCAACATGATCATCCTTGGAGGGGGCCTTCCAGGCTTCTTTTCTTCATATCTCTTTTTTGGGGGATAGTTTTTTCTCACTAAATTTACTATATCTTTCTTTGTTTATGAGATATTTCATTTTATATGTTTACCTCACCAAGCTAGTAGTCAAGACCCATTTTTTTTAATCTTTCCCTCCTAAGTAATGCTTAAAGTGGTGTGTTAGTGTATTTATTTTATTTATCTACACTTAGCCTTAATTAAGCCTACTTAGCCATCCATGAATATTTGACACTTGTTCATACAAGTTGTCATCATTTAGGAGTTGATTAGAGAGGTGTCTATTCTATTTTGACACCTCATGCTAGTTTAGTGGGAGGAAAATCTCCACTACTCATTGAGTGTTGTGTTCAACTTTTGGTTCAACCCAATCATCTTGGACTATATGTACATTGCTTCTCCAACTTATTCACTTGGTTGAATTTTCTCTCATTTGTATTATTGTATTTATTTTGTATCTCTTATTGATTATGGAAATTTACAAAGAAGTATGTATATGAATTCATATGTAATATAATTTTTTATAGACCAATAATTCATTTAGGTATAAAACAACCCATAATCTCATAGCCTTCCTCACGTTTGTTGATATTGATGAAAAGTGGAGAGGTAAATCAACACACACACACACACATAGGGAAATTACTTGTTCTAATGGTAGATACAAAGTTTGGTTATGTTGGGTTAATGCAACATTTACCATATGGTTGAACTCATATATTTGGATCTTATTCTAACTAACTATTGCAAACCTTAATTTTGAAAAATTACATTATTTTTTTAAATCGAATGACAATACATCATTGTTTATGTCAAGTTAAAAAAGATATCTTCTTTATATTATTTTATGTTGTGAACCTCAAAAAAATATTTCTTGTATAATATAAGAAACAACATAGTAACCTTCTTGAAAACTAATCAACTTGTTCCAACATAAAAAATCAAGTATAACAAATTTACTAGTAAACTTTCACAATATCATTTAGACTTTGTAGTTTAGAATATGTTTTCACCTATTCCTTCCTAACAAAATAAAAAATATAAAAATATATACTTACTATACATTTTAGACAAATCACATCTTCACTAATATATTCTATATTAAATTAAGTATACTTTAAAAAAAAATGAAAAACAAATATAATATTAAAATATATTAAGTCACATCTTATTTAATATGGCAACAAAAGCTGTCCAACCCTAACTTATTACTGAATCGTCTTACATTAAGCAATCTCTCATAACCATTGCACCCACATGGCATGGTACAATTTTTAATATGCATTTTATTCTTTGAAAGAGATGGGGATGAAGTGTGGTCATTTGAGATAAGAGAGAGCAATTTTTCCACCACCACCATGAGGGAAGAATCCTCCAGGCATGGACTCATTGCCAGTGGAGTAAACAATCCTCAGGATTTCAGCAGGGGTTCGTGAAAATGCCAGCGAGTACATATCACCTGCAAGTATGTTGCCACTCACTTTTCCTTCTGCTCCCTCCTCTTTTGGAACCACAAGACCTTCGTCCACATCTACAGTGTGGCCAAGATTGTTTCTCAGCATGGAAAGCTTATCTGTGAATTCTGCAACTGTGTATGGATATGGCTTCACCTGCTCATACAATCTCTCGTATAACAACCCACGTAACACTGCATCCTGCCCAGATTCTACTCCAAGAAGGCCTGCTACAAGCTAATGCACACACAGTACTAAATTTAGTAACAATGCTCGAATGATAAATCAAACTCAACACAAGTTATATTGAAATTGTTAATTTGTGTATTCAATTGTGTGAAATTCTTTTAATCTTTTTGAGCTTTCAATCATCTTGATGACAAATCAGAGAATCTCATCTAAGCTATTGACATTAAAAGATCTCAGCAACAGCAATATTATGAATTATGAATAGTTTAAAATCGATAACATTGATAGTCAGATACCAGCATAGTATTAATATTTCAAGGTTTTGCATTGCTTTTGCTTCCTTCCATTTTCCCTAATAATATAGTTTAAACAAATGAAGAAGAAAGAAAAAATCTGTGCTAAATAGCATTAGGGCTACTTACCCGCTTTGCAGTTGCAAATTGGAGCTGAGGATTGATGCCAACATAGCCTGTAAGGCCAACGTAAGGAATCAAATAACTGGCGAGCAGATAATTCAGAGAGTTGGCATAAGGATCGAATGGCGGGTTCAATTTGGTATGGAATGCAGCGTCCACTGCATTGGAAAACACTTCAGCACTCAGATTTAGTAGAGGTCGACGAAAGCCCTTCACAGTTGCCTTTATTGCCCTGCATTTGCATGACCAGAGATATATAAAGACATTAAGATATATTTTATGATCTGTCATCAAATTGATTGACTCTTATTATAGATAATAGAGTGTCATCTAAAAGATTGATACACAGTGAATTAAAACATCGATACAAAAATCAGTATACAATCTGTATTAAAAAAAGCAAATTATAAATCAAAAATTCTTTCGTCAAGCCTCGGCTTCTTTTCTCTGATGAGAAGAAGCTCTTAGACATTATTCTGATAGAAAAGCATATAAATTCTATAATGCATATTGGCAGAGGCAGGGGAATAAGAAAAACAGAGCATTTACAGAGAATAAATAGTAGTTTTCTATTATATATTTGCATATATATAAAACATACAGAAGTATTTCATTTCCATATTGCATAGCTCTGTTCTGCAGCTCCATACAAAAGAGATTACCAAATTAAAAGTAGATGTCTCAGATATACATTGAATGTACCCAGAAAAGAGGGGAAACCTAAAATATTAAATAAAGTAAATGCTGATTGAACAGCCAGCAAAATAAATCTACGGCAAAGGATTTACAATAAATATTAAATCAAAATAAATCTCACGCAATGTCCAAGAGAGATGGACAAGCTGGAAGAAGTGACTTGGCAGGTGAGAGTGGGCTGGAGAAAATTAGGGAGGCAGAGAGTAGTTGGGATTATTCCAACAATGCAGACTCACCTGAGGTGACCAACTTCCTGGTAAGCGAATTCGAGAATGATATCGTGGACGACAGAGCTCAGATTGGCTTTCATGCCTCCCACTGGTGGAGGTCCTCCGCCAGGCAATTCTGGTGCAACTACATCTAGCCCATACCCAAGAGCTCCAAACAGAAAAAACTCAGCCTCCAAGTACTCTAAGTTTAGAGGAAATTCAACTAAATCTACATCCCCAGCCAGAACTTTCCCTGGCACGTAGCTGCCATTTTGCATGTAATTCACTTCTGTAGTACCCTCACACAGACATGCAAAGAAAATCAGCGCCAAAAACCCAGTCTTATATGCTAATTGAGCCATTGCTTACTATATGTTTACACAAAAGCACCTGCTCAGACTCTGATTCCATTTGTACATATATAAAGCTTTTTCAATGCTTTCCCTGGTGATAAACATGGCCGTCTTCCCAGAATCTTCTCCAGATTTTTTTTCATCACCTACGCAAGAAATTCTTTGACAATTTTGTGTTTGTCGTTGCGCTTAAGAGTTTGAATTAATAACAAATGGAAGATGGTTTGTTGCTTTCATAGTTTAGAAAAATGAGTATTTTATCGTTTAAGATTTTCTTTTAGTGTTATTTAGTTCAAATATATTGTTTTTTAAAAGTAGAAGTTGAGAGTTGGATTAAAAGTCTCTATATCGAGATACCTAGTTTTTCTTATTTGGATACTTTTGTAAAATATAGGTTTATTATTAATTTTCAATCTATTTATTTTTATAGTATTGAAAAATAAGTTCTTTGATTTTAAAATAGATTATCTTGTAGTCTTGAAAAATAGTAATCTACTTGTTTTTATAGTATTGAAAAATGAGTCCTTTCATTTTAAAATAGAATAAATTGAAAAGTAAAAGTCTTCATTTAAATGTATTAATATTTTAAATTTGAAAACTATTATTTTATGAAAATATTTTAGTTGCTGTTTAATTTTGTTAATATTATTCTAACATTTTTTTAATCTTATTTTCTAATCAAAAATACTTTTTTCGATTTTTTAAATTAGGATAAGTTAAAGTCTTTAAAGAAAACATAACTACTTTTACATTTTTGAAAAATAAAAATATATTTCTTATTATAAAACATTATTTACCTAACTTTTTCATAAGAAAATATAAAAGTTTCATAAAAATATATAAAAGTTAGGAACATGTTTCTTGTAATAAGAAGAAAATGTAAAGATATTTCATGTCACTATATATGTACTTGTCTAAAACTATAGAATTATAATAAAGTGCTGAATTTGTCAAAATTTAATTTGAAGCTTCTAAAATACATGATAGTATACATCCATATTTATGACGTATTTATTATGAACACAAATTTCTTAAAAATAGAGATGGACATTTTATATGGTTTCAATTGAGATTTATTTTAAATTTTTTATGATTATTACTATACAATGATAAATTTTGTTTACTACTACTTTATTTTGATGCAAATAAGATAAAGATTTCATTATTACATTATCAATAAAGAAAAAGTCTAAATAAAATAAATTTTATCATTGTATACATTTATTGAAAAGATTTCTTCAAATCAAATACCTCTATAAATATATAGAAAATGTAGGAACTTATTTCATAGAATAAATGAATTTTCATGTCACTGCTTACAATTTATGTAAAGAATATGCAATAACAATAATGTTGTGTAACTTGTACAAGTTAGTTGTTGACATTTTCCTCATAAGCTTCTAGCTTCTACACCAGAGAAGACTATACATACCAAAATCATTATAGATACATTGAATTTGAATATAACTATTTTTCTTGGTTAGCATTGTAATGATGAATTTTATATACCAAGATTATATACTTTTGAGTAATGAATTAATATAATTATATAGCAACCACTAACACAATATTATATTAATTTTGATGGGCATTTTTATAAGTAAGTCCTAGTTAACTATTTATTAATCCAAAATTCTATAATAGTAAATTATTCACAATAAAGGGATGGGTCCTATGAATGATAAATCTGAAATGACAGGTAGGATAAATTTGAAATTAAAGATGAAAAATCAAAGCATGTCAAGTATCTAAAATAATTAAAAAATAAAGTATATTTATTGTAAGACCTTCTTTAGACATATCTAGGGGCAAATTCATTTATAGGCTCATAATTATGAAGACCTCTCCTCTTGATTAGTTTTCTTTTAGGAAAATAGAGCACCATATAGGGCGGTGACTAGATCTAGGTTTGGAGATTATCCTAAATTATGTCACCTATTATCACCACACCCATGTAAGGAAGTAAATGGTAGCAAAGAATGCTTAAAAATTTATCTATACAACATAGATAATCTAAATAATAGGAATAAGAGCCTCTATAAAATTTGAACTAATAGTTATATAACCACATGTATATCCTTGGAAAGAAGATGGATTAAGATTTACTTGTGTGAAAATGCAAGGAGAAATCTCTGAGTGGTCAAAAGTATCCTAGAGATGTTTGACTTCAAGTAAATTTTTATGATCTTGTTTTTTCTAATTATATCAGTCAAGAAAGGGCCCAAACCAAACAAAGAATAATTAACATCAAATCAAAAGATAATTCAAAAGTAACTCATGAGAAGTGAATTCAATGAGCATAACCACAAAACAAAATAGAAAAAGAACCAACAACAAAAACATCTAGAGTCCAAAACCAACTAACACAAGAAATTAACCAAATAGGAGAATAATCTCCTTCCAACCCTCATTAGGTTCCTTAAGAGTATGGGTATGTGCAAGAAGATGAGGGGCCAAAAAGTGGCGATGTCAAAAATATTCACTTTTCACTCGTCCAAAAGCGCATGAAAGCACTTGTTGACTTTTTAGTAGGCCTAGGTGTCAGTACACCTGGGCAAGCCTGCCACCAAAGCACATTCCTAATCGGGTACTTGATATTTTTGGGTATCCGATAACTATGGCATATATCCCGCACCTGCGAGCCCTATTCTTCATTTCCTAGCGCGATTTTATCATTTTCTAGCCGCGGTTTTCTGATACCCGATATATTTTCGGATACCTGATATTCGAAACGTCAAATTTGACTTCAAGCATATTTGGTAAGTAGTTAATTATATATTTTTATTAATTTATTTCATTTTCATTGTAAATGTAGTGTTTTTTTTAAAAATAGGGTTTTGTATTTATATTTGTAATAATATTTGAAACTTAGATTTTTTTTTAATTTAATCAGGCATGGCTGACAACAATGAAGAAAATAACCCTCCAAATAACAATCTCGAAAATAATCCCCCATATCTAAACCCTAAATCTTTACAAGATTTGATAGAAGAAAATTTGAACACAATACGAGGTTTCCAAAACATGTATCAAAATATACCTACATTAGCTCCCATGCTTACCACACTAAATACAATTGTTGGAAATATTGACAAACTCACGCAGCAACATAATGTTGCTCTTCATTAGCATGATGATATGCATGACCAATTTGATGACGGGCTTGACCATGATGGGATTGCAGCCCTTAATATAGCTAAGGAAGATATAGCTGCCCTTTTTGTCGATCCTAAAACTGGAATACTAGTTGACCCCAAAAAGCCCAAATTATCAATAAAATAGTGCACAAATGAAGCAATGCGCACAAACTTTTGGGATCACTAGTGGATGGTTATTGATAAACCACCACATAGCAATTTGGAGGTCCCATTTTATTTCCTTAAAAAATTGTATTTTGAGTTTGTGCTTGGTCAACATGTTGATTTGATGCAGGAGCATCCTGGGTGTAAGAGCAATCTTGCATCACCCAAAAAAAAAAAAAATTTCTATTTTTGTATTCAATAAGGGCTATTTTTTGCAGAGCTGCTATTTATAGAAAGTTACTATTTTTGGTAATTTTCGTATGTGCTTAGAATGATCTGATTTCTTTCTTGAAGGTTCATGTTGGTCATATAAGTTTGTCAGTAAAGTTTCATTGCCAGATCAAGTGTATATTGGAAGATATTGAAGATTTTCGGTATTGGCAGCAGGGTACAGAAACTTTGAACTCAGTTTTGAAGGCTTTAGAGGCCCCGGATGAGGTCAAAAATTTGGGTGACAAGCACTTGCGCCAGTCAAGCCTATAGAGCGCTTCGTGGCGTTTCCGAAATGGGGTTATAATAGCCGATCGGGTCAACTGGTGATGACTTATGGTCTTCGGAAGTTGGGTCACCTCAAATGGCGAAAAATAATTTTCTTCAAAATTTATGTTCGGGTTTCAAAGGTTATCTTGAGCCGACTATGATGTAATAAAATGTAAAATAAAATAATTCTAAGTTTGGTCGGCCTTATTGGCTAAAATTCTGGAACCTTCCCAGGCGGTGGAAAGTTGCCTATATAAGGGAAGCTGTATTATTGTCTTAGGCAGTTCAGAATAGTTCTGGGTAATAGTTCGAGGCTTTGTCCTACAGAATATTGTAAGGGAATGCCCATGTGGCTTTGCAAGTTGTAATTCTAAAAATTTGTAATTCCACATTTGTGGAGATAATAAGAAGCCAATTTTCTGTTCTTGCATATTGTTGTTGTTGTTTCTCTATGTCTATTATGTGTTTGTGCTATTAAGGGGAGCACCCTTCATCAGGTGGTATCAGAGCAGGAGTTCTTGAGTGTGTAAACAGATCACCGACTGTGAGACAGTTTGCACCAGGACCGTGGCTAGGGTTTCAGCGCGCATCGCGAAAATGCCTCCACGAAGGGAACATGGTGGAAGAGCTGGTGTTGTAACACCTGAGGTTAGAGAGCTACAGAGACAAGTGCGAGCATTACAAGAAGAGATTCGTAGAGGAATGAATCTTAATGTTAGAGACGAAAGCGAGGATGAAGCCGAAAAAGAATATCAAGAAGGAGAAGCTGAAATTGTGAACTAGGAGGAAGAAAGACTTTTTCGAGCGATTTCTAAGATTGGGAAAAGACCTAAGATTGAGGTTCCTACATTTTCTGAAAATCTTAACCCAGAGGAATTGATCGACTGGATCAATGAATGTGAGAAATATTTTGAGTATGAAGATGTTGAGGATCCTGATAGGGTCAAATTTGCGAAAGCCAGACTGAAAGGTCATGCGAAGATCTGGTGGCAAGAAATTCAATTGGAGCAAAATAGAAGAGGGAAAGATAAAATCACAAGATGGGATTGGATGGTGGATAAATTGAAGTGACAGTTCATTCCTGTTGATTATGAGCTTGATCTACTAAAGAAAATGCAAAGTTTGAAGCAAGTAGGAAGATCTGTTCAGGAGTATACGGAGGAGTTCTATCGACTTCTCATCAGAACAGGCCATGCAGAAGCTGATAAGGAGAAAGTTGCCCGATATCTTAATGGGTTAAGGCCAAGCATTCAGGAGGAGCTGAATCTGGATCGAATGAACAGTATTGAAGAGGCATACCAGTTTGCCCTAAAAGTAGAGGAAAAGTTGAACAAGAAGTTTGAGAGCAGACAAAACGGAAGAGGTCACGGTGGACGATCTGGTGGACGGTCATATGGTGGCCGAAATAAGGATCCGAAAAAGAAGGATGAGGCCAGTAGTAGTCAGAATCAACAAGGAAATAATTCCAATCGCTTCGAGGATCAGAATAATAGAGATCAGAGAGGAAAGGGAAGAGGACAAGGATCTGGAAGAGGTGGCTTCCGTGGAACATGTTTTCACTATGGAGAAGAAGGTCATAGGGCATTTGAATGTCCTCAGCACCAAGGCAGAACAGACAGGAGAAATGAATGTCAGGCCAGAGTTGCACATGTAGATGAAGATGCCAGATCATCAAATTCTGAAGATGCTGAAAAAGGAGAAACATTGATTAATAGAAGAGTCCTGTTGAGTGGTGAGAATGAACCTGAGCAAAGGAGGAGCCTGTTTCGCACCAGGTGCAAGTGTGAAGGTAAATGTTGTGATGTGATTATCGATAGTGGAAGCACTAACAATTTGGTGTCAGAAGAGATGGTGACAAAGTTGAAGCTCAAGAGACAGAAACACCCACATCCATATCGGATTGCCTGGGTACAGGATGACCACAAGGTCATGGTCAATGAACAATGCCTGGTGAAGTTCAAGATTGGCGGATACCAAGATGAGGTATTGTGTGATATCATATCTATGGATGCATGTCATATGTTGTTGGGTAGACCATGGCAGTTTGACAGATGTGCTGTACATGATGGTCGTGCGAATACCTATTCTTTGACAAAGGATGGAGTGCGACATAAGCTAAAACCATTGAAGGAGACTGAAGAAAAGGTATGTGGTAATGCAAGGATAACTTTTGTTGATGGAAGAAATTTCCTAGATGGTATGAGGCATGAGCATGTATGTTTTGCTTTAATTTCAAAAGCTAGTAAAGAGGAAATAGAAGATGTTCCTGTAGAAGTTGCAGATTTATTGAATGAGTTTCAGGATATTGTATCCGATAATGTGCCTGATGGATTACCACCAGTCAGGAAGATCAGTCATCATATGGACTTGATCCCAAGAGCGAGTTTGCTGAATAAGGCAGCACACAGAATGACACCTGCAGAAAGTGAGGAGTTAAACAGACAAGTACATGAACTATTACAGAAAGGATTGATCCGTGAGAGTCTGAGTCCCTGTGCTGTACCAGCGGTATTAGCACCAAAGAAGAATGGAGAATGGAGGATGTGTACAGATTCTAGGGCAATAAACAAGATCACAATCAAGTACAAGTTTCCATTGCCACGAATGGATGATATTATGGACTGTTTGAGTGGAGCTGTGTATTTCTCAAAGATAGATCTGAAGAGTGGATATCATCAGATTCGGATCAGAGAAGGAGATGAATGGAAGACTGCCTTCAAGACAAAGGAAGGACTATATGAGTGGTTAGTCATGCCTTTTGGGCTAACCAATGCACCGAGCACTTTCATGCGGCTCATGAACAAGGTTCTGAAAGAATTTCTAGGTAAGTTTGTCATTGTTTACCTAGATGATATTTTGATTTTTAGCAAGACATTGGAGGAACATATGATGCATATTCGTATGGTGTTTGAGAAGTTGAGAGATGAGAAATTGTTGATTAATTTGAAGAAGTGCAGTTTTGTGAAGAAAGAGTTAGTGTATTTGGGATTTGTAGTTTCAGCAGAAGGTCTAAAAATGGACCCAGAGAAGGTACAGGCTATCCTTGAATGGCCTACTCCAAGGAATGCTACTGAGGTAAGATCTTTTCATGGTCTAGCTAGTTTTTACAGAAAGTTTATCAAAAATTTTAGCAGTATTTGTAGTCCCTTGACTGAGACAATGAGAGGGGATAGAAAAGAGTTTAAGTGGACTAAAGGGGCAGAAAAGAGTTTTCAATTGTTGAAACAAAAAGTTACAGAACAACCTATTTTAGCACTTCCAGATTTTAATAAGGTGTTTCAAGTAGATTGTGATGCTAGTGGTACTGCAATAGGAGCTGTTATGAGCCAAGAAGGTAAACCTGTTGCTTATTTCAATGAGAAGTTAAATGATGCCAAGAGGAAATATTCTGTTTATGATCAGGAATTTTATGCTATAGTTCAGGCATTAAAGAAGTGGAGACATTATCTGCTTCCTAAGGAGTTTGTTTTGTATACTGATCATCAAGCTTTGCAATATTTGAATAGTCAAGGAAAATTGAATCAAATGCATTTGAAATAGGTTGAGTTTTTGCAGAGTTATACATTTGTTTTGAAACACAGGAGTGGAAAGTCTAATAGGGTTGCAGATGCTCTTAACAGAAGGCAACTATTACTGACAGAAATGCAGATTAAAGTGGTTGGGTTCAAAGAACTCAAGAATTTATATCTAGAGAATCCTGATTTTGGTGAAGCTTGGAAAGCTTGTGCAGAACCTGTTACTCTAGACAGGACAAAATGGTTGGATTTCATCATCCAGGATGATATGCTATTCAGAGGGAGTCAGTTGTGCATTCCACGAAGTTCTATGAGGGAGAATCTCATCAAGGAGAAGCATAGCGGAGGATTGGCTGGACATTTTGGTCATGATAAAACCCTTGGTTTGGTTAGTGAGAATTATTATTGGCCACAGTTGCAGCAAGATGTGAAGAAGTTTGTACAGAGTTGTAGAGTATGTCAGATGGCGAAAGGAGTGAAGCAGAATACAGGGTTGTATTAGCCATTACCCGTACCAGAGAAGCCTTGGGAGGATATCAGCATGGACTTTGTTCTTGGTTTACCGAGGACACAGCGGGGACATGATTCAATTTTTGTGGTGGTTGACAGATTTTCAAAGATGGCACATTTCATTCCCTGCAAGAAGACTAATGATGCTATTCATGTAGTAGGATTGTTTTTCAGAGAAGTAGTGAGACTTCATGGTTTGCCAAGGACCATAGTTTCAGATCGGGACACTAAGTTTGTTGGATATTTCTGGCGTACATTGTGGAAGAAGTTGAAGACAGATTTGAAGTTCAGTTCATCACATCATCCACAGACTGATGGACAGACAGAGGTGGTGAATAGAAGCTTGAGAAATTTGCTGAGATGTTTGGTTGGAGATAAGCCAACAGGATGGGATTTGATTTTACCACAAGCGGAATTTGCATACAATAATTCTGTCAACAGGAGCACTGGTAAATCACTATTCCAGATTGTATATGGAAGTAGTCCAAGAAATGTATCTGAATTGAGGAAGATAGATAAAGGAGAAATAAGTAGTGCTGAAGCTGAAGATTTTGCAGAACACTTGAAGAACATCCATGAAGAGGTGAGGAAGCATATTACCAAGATGAACGCATAGTATAAGGCTAAGGCAGATGAGAAAAGGAGGTATAAGGAATTTCAGGTTGGTGATGAAGTCATGGTTCATTTGCCGAAGGAGCGGTTTCCAGTTGGTACATATAACAAGCTGAAAATGAAGAAGTTTGGACCATGTAAAATACTGAAGAAACATGATTCAAGAAATGCATATGAGGTAGAATTGCCTACTGAGCTGAATATTTCATCAGTGTTTAACATTTCAGATCTGACAGAGTTTCATGAAGGAGGTGTTGAAGATGAGATCACAGGAGCACAGTGGAGTATTCCAGCAACTAGTTCAGACACTAAGAAGATCGAAGATATACTGGACAGTCGTGTTGGCAGAAGCACAAGGAACAGGCATATGAAGAATATCTGGTCAAGTGGAAAGGATGACCTGATGAAAATTTATCATGGCTGACAAAAGAGGAGGTTAGCCGTCTTGGTTTTCCTCTACACACCTGAGTCGTGACAGGGTCACTTCTCAAATTACCCCGAGTGTCTGATGCAGGAGCATCCTGGGTGTAAGAGCAATCTTGCATCACCCAAAAAAAAAAAAAATTTTGTTTTTTTATTCAATAAGGGCTATTTTGTGCAGAGCTGCTATTTATGGAAAGTTACTATTTTTGGTAATTTTTGTATGTTCTCAGAATAATCTGATTTCTTTCTTGGAGGTTCATGTTGGTCATATAAGTCTGCCAGTAAAGTTTCATTGCTAGATCAAGTGTATATTGCAAGATATTGAAGATTTTCGGTATTGGCAGCAGGGTACAGAAACTTTGAACTCAATTTTGAAGGCTTTAGAAGCCCCGGATGAGGTCAAAAATTTGGGCGACAGGTGCTTGTGCCAGTCAAGCCTGTAGAGCGCTTCGTGGCATTTCCGAAATGGGGTTATAATAGCCGATCGGGTCAACTGGTGATGACTTATGGTCTTCGAAAGTTGGGTCACCTCAAATGGCGAAAAATAATTTTCTTCAAAATTTGTGTTCGGGTTTCAAAGGTTATCTTGAGCCGACTATGATGTAATAAAATGTAAAATAAAATAATTCTAAGTTTGGTCGGCCTTATTGGCTAAAATTCTGGAACCTTCCCAGGCGGTGGAAAGTTGCCTATATAACGAAGGCTGTATTATTGTCTTAGGCAGTTCAGAATAGTTCTGGGTAGTAGATCTGGGTAATAGTTCGAGGCTTTGTCCTACAGAATATTGTAAGGGAATGCCCATGTGGCTTTGCATGTTGTAATTATAAAAATTTGTAATTCCACATTTGTGGAGATAATAAGAAGCCAATTTTCTGTTCTTGCATATTGTTGTTGTTGTTTCTCTATGTCTGTTATGTGTTTGTGGTATTAAGGGGAGCACCCTTCATCAGGTGGTATCAGAGCAGGAGTTCTTGAATGTGTAAACAGATCACCGACTGTGAGGCAGTTTGCACCAGGACCGTGGCTAGGGTTTCAGCGCGCATCACAAAAATGCCTCCACGAAGGGAATGTGGTGGAAGAGCTGGTGTTGTAACACCTGAGGTTAGAGAGCTGCAGAGACAAGTGCGAGCATTACAAGAAGAGACTCGTAGAGGAATGAATCTTAATGTCAGAGATGAAAGCGAGGATGAAGACGAAGAAGAATATAAAGAAGGAGAAGCTGAAATTGTGAACCAGGAGGAAGAAAGAATTTTTCGGGGGATTTTCAAGATTGGGAAAAGACCTAAGATTGAGGTTCCTACATTTTCTGAAAATCTTAACCCAGAGGAATTGATCGACTGGATCAATGAATGTGAGGAATATTTTGAGTATGAAGATGTTGAGGATCCTGATAGGGTCAAATTTGCGAAAGCCAGACTGAAAGGTCATGCGAAGATCTGGTGGCAAGAAATTCAATTGGAGCGAAATAGAAGAGGGAAAGATAAAATCACAAGATGGGATCAGATGGTGGATAAATTGAAGCGACAGTTCATTCCTATTGATTATGAGCTTGATCTACTAAAGAAAATGCAAAGTTTGAAGCAAGCAGGAAGATCTGTTCAGGAGTATACGGATGAGTTCTATCGACTTCTCATCAGAACAGGCCATGCAGAAGCTGATAAGGAGAAAGTTGCCCGATATCTTAATGGGTTAAGGCCAAGCATTCAGGAGGAGCTGAATTTGGTTCGAATGAACAGTATTGAAGAGGCATACCAGTTTGCCCTAAAAGTAGAGGAAAAGTTGAACAAGAAGTTTGAGAGCAGACAAAACGGAAGAGGTCACGGTGGACGATCTGGTGGACGGTCATATGGTGGCTGAAATGAGGATCCGAAAAAGAAGGATGAGGCCAGTAGTAGTCAGAATCAACGAGGAAATAATTCCAATCGCTTCTAGGATTAGAATAATAGAGATCAGAGAGGAAGGGGAAGAGGACAAGGATCTGGAAGAGGTGGCTTCCGTGGAACATGTTTTCATTGTGGAGAAGAAGGTCATAGAGCATTTCAATGTCCTCAGTGCCAAGGCAGAACAGACAGAAGAAATGAAGGCCAGGCCAGAGTTGCACATGTAGATGAAGATGTCAGATCATCAAATTCTGAAGATGCTGAAAGAGGAGAAACGTTGATTAACAGAAGAGTCCTGTTGAGTGGTGAGAATGAACCTGAGCAAAGGAGGAGCCTATTTCGCACCAGGTGCAAGTGTGAAGGTAAATGTTGTGATGTGATTATCGATAGTGGAAGCACTGACAATTTGGTGTCAGAAGAGATGGTGACAAAGTTGAAGCTCAAGAGATAGAAACACCCACATCCATAGCGGATTGCCTGGGTACAGGATGACTACAAGGTCATGGTCAATGAACAATGCCTGGTGAAGTTTAAGATTGGCGGATACCAAGATGATGTATTATGTGATATCATATCTATGGATGCATGTCATATGTTGTTGGGTAGACAATGGCAGTTTGACAGATGTGTTGTACATGATGGTCGTGCGAATACCTATTCCTTAACAAAGGATGGAGTGCGACATAAGCTAAAACCATTGAAGGAGACTGAAGAAAAAGTATGTGGTAATGCAAGGATAACTTTTTTTTATGGAAGAAATTTCCTAGATGGTATGAGGCATGAGCATGTATGTTTTGCTTTAATTCCAAAAGCTGGTAAAGAGGAAGTAGAAGATGTTCCTGTAGAAGTTGCAGATTTATTGAATGATTTTCAAGATATTATATCCGATAATGTGCCTGATGGATTACAACCAGTCAGGAAGATCAGTCATCAGATGGACTTGATCCCAGGAGCGAGTTTGCCGAATAAGGCAGCACACAGAATGACACCTGTAGAAAGTGAGGAGTTGAACAGACAAGTACATGAACTATTACAGAAAGGATTGATCCGTGAGAGTCTGAGTCCCTGTGCTGTACTAGCGGTATTAGCACCAAAGAAGAATGGAGAATGGAGGATGTGTACAGATTCTAGGCCAATAAACAAGATCACAATCAAGTACAGGTTTCCATTGCCACGAATGGATGATATTATGGACTGTTTGGGTGGAGCTGTGTATTTCTCAAAGATAGATCTGAAGAGTTGATATCATCAGATTCGGATCAGAGAAGGAGATGAATGGAAGACTGCCTTCAAGACAAAGGAAGGACTATATGAGTGGTTAGTCATGCCTTTTGGGCTAACCAATGCACCGAGCACTTTCATGCGGCTCATCAACGAGGTTCTGAAAAAAATTTATGGGTAAGTTTTTCATTGTTTACCTAGATGATATTTTGATTTTTAGCAAGACATTGGAGGAACATATGATGCATATTCGTATGGTGTTTGAGAAGTTGAGAGATGAGAAATTGTTGATTAATTTGAAGAAGTGCAGTTTTGTGAAGAAAGAGTTAATGTATTTGGGATTTGTAATTTTAGCAGAAGGTCTAAAAATGGACCCAGAGAAGGTACAGGCTATCCTTGAATGGCCTACTCTAAAGAATGCTACTGAGGTAAGATCTTTTCATGGTCTAGCTAATTTTTATAGAAAGTTTATCAAAAATTTTAGCAGTATTTGTGGTCCCTTGACTGAGACAATGAGAGGGGATAGAAAAGAGTTTAAGTAGACTAAAGGGGCAGAAAAGAGTTTTCAATTGTTGAAACAAAAAGTTACAGAAAAACCTATTTTAGCACTTCCAGATTTTAATAAGGTGTTTCAAGTAGATTGTGATGCTAGTGGTACTGCAATAGGAGCTGTTATGAGCCAAGAAGGTAAACCTGTTGCTTATTTCAGTGAGAAGTTAAATGATGCCAAGAGGAAATATTCTATTTATGATCAGGAATTTTATGCTATAGTTCAGGCATTAAAGAAGTGGAGACATTATCTGCTTCCTAAGGAGTTTGTTTTGTATACTGATCATCAAGCTTTGCAATATTTGAATAGTCAATGAAAATTTAACCAAAGGCATTTGAAATAGGTTGAGTTTTTGTAGAGTTATACATTTATTTTGAAACACAGGAGTGGAAAGTCTAACAGGGTTGCAGATGCTCTTAACAGAAGGCAACTATTGCTGACAGAAATGCAGATTGAAGTGGTTGGGTTCAAGGAACTCAAGAATTTATATCCAGAGGATCCTGATTTTTGTGAAGCTTGGAAAGCTTGTGCAGAACCTGTTACTCTAGACAGGACAAAATGGTTGGATTTCATCATCCAGGATGATATGCTATTCAGAGGGAGTCAGTTGTGCATTCCACGAAGTTCTATGAGGGAGAATCTCATCAAGGAGAAGCATAGCGGAGGATTGGCTGGACATTTTGGTCGTGATAAAACCCTTGGTTTGGTTAGTGAGAATTATTATTGGCCATAGTTGCAGCAAGATGTGAAGAAGTTTGTATAGAGCTGTAGAGTATGTCAGATGGCGAAAGGAGTGAAGCAGAATACAAGGTTGTATCAGCCATTACCCGTACCAGAGAAGCCTTGGGAGGATATCAGCATGGACTTTGTTCTTGGTTTACCGAGGACACAGCGGGGACATGATTCAATTTTTGTGGTGGTTGACAGATTTTTAAAGATGGCACATTTCATTCACTGCAAGAAGACTAATGATGCTGTTCATGTAGCAGGATTTTTTTTCAGAGAAGTAGTGAGACTTCATGGTTTGCCAAGGACCATAGTTTCAGATCGGGACACAAAGTTTGTTGGATATTTTTGGCGTACATTTTGGAAGAAGTTGAAGATAGATTTGAAGTTCAGTTCATCACATCATCCACAGACTGATGGACAGACAGAGGTGGTGAATAGAAGTTTGAAAAATTTGCTGAGATGTTTGGTTGGAGATAAGCCAAGAGGATGGGATTTGATTTTACCACAGACGGAATTTGCATACAATAATTCTGTCAACAGGAGCACTGGTAAATCACCATTCCAGATTGTATATGGAAGTAGTCCAAGAAATGCATCTAAATTGAGGAAGATAGATAAAGGAGAAATAAGTAGTACTGAAGCTGAAGATTTTGCAGAACACTTGAAGAACATCCATGAAGAGGTGAGGAAGCATATTACCAAGATGAAGGCACAGTATAAGGTTAAGGCAGATGAGAAAAGGAGGTATAAAGAATTTCAGGTTGGTGATGAAGTCATGGTTCATTTGCGGAAGGAGCGGTTTCCAGTTGGTACATATAACAAGCTGAAAATGAAGAAGTTTGGACCATGTAAGATACTGAAGAAACATGATTCAGGAAATGCATATGAGGTAGAATTGCTTACTGAGCTTAATATTTCACCAATGTTTAACATTTCAGATCTGACAGAGTATCATGAAGGAGGTGTTGAAGATGAGATCACAGCAGCACAGTGGAGTATTCCAGCAACTAGTTCAGACACTAAGGA
Source organism: Chamaecyparis obtusa (assembly GCA_027943335.1). Lineage (NCBI taxonomy): Eukaryota > Viridiplantae > Streptophyta > Pinopsida > Cupressales > Cupressaceae > Chamaecyparis > Chamaecyparis obtusa. The sequence continues at coordinate 159,442 of BSBK01009857.1, forward strand.
GATCGAAGATATACTGGACAGTCATGTTGGCAGAAGCACAAGGAACAGGAAATATGAAGAATATCTGGTCAAGTGGAAAGGACGACCTGTTGAAGATTCATCATGGCTGATAAAAGAGGAGGTTAGCTGTCTTGGTTTTCCTCTACACACCTAAGTCGTGACAGGGTCACTTCTCAAATTACCCCGGGTGTCTCATGCAGGAGCATCCTGGGTGTAAGAGCATTCTTGCATCACCCAAAAAAAAAAAAAAAATTTATTTTTGTATTCAATAATGGCTATTTTGTGCAGAGCTACTATTTATGGAAAGTTACTATTTTTAGTAATTTTCGTATGTGCTCAGAATGATCTGATTTTTTTCTTGGAGGTTCATGTTGGTCATATAAGTTTGCCAGTAAAGCTTCATTGCCAGATCAAGTGTATATTGGAAGATATTGAAGATTTTCGGTATTGGCAGCAGGGTACAGAAACTTTGAACTCAGTTTTGAAGGCTTTAGAGGCCCCGGATGAGGTCAAAAATTTGGGTGACACGCGCTTGCACCAGTCAAGCTTGTAGAGTGCTTCGTGGCATTTTCAAAATGGGGTTATAGTAGCCGATCAAGTCAACTGGTGATGACTTATGGTCTTCGGAAGTTGGGTCACCTCATGGCGAAAAATAATTTTCTTTAAAATTTCTGTTTGGGTTTCAAAGGTTATATTGAGCCGACTATGATGTAATAAAATGTAAAATAAAATAATTCTAAGTTTGGTCGGCCTTATTGGCTAAAATTCTGGAACCTTCCCAGGCGGTGAAAAGTTGCCTATATAAGGAAGGCTGTATTATTGTCTTAGGCAGTTCAGAATAGTTTTGGGTAGTAGATCTGGGTAATAGTTCGAGGCTTTGTCCTACAGAATATTGTAATGGAATGCCCATGTGGCTTTGCATGTTGTAATTCTAAAAATTTGTAATTACACATTTGTGGAGATAATAAGAAGCCAATTTTCTGTTCTTGCATATTGTTGTTGTTGTTTCTCTATGTCTGTTATGTGTTTGTGGTATTAAGGGGAGCACCCTTCATCAGGTGGTATCAGAACAGGAGTTCTTGAGTGTGTAAACAGATCACCGACTGTGAGGCAGTTTGCACCAAGACCGTGGCTAGGGTTTCAGTGCGCATCGCGAAAATGCCTCCACGAAGGGAACGTGGTGGAAGAGCTGGTGTTGTAACACCTGAGGTTAGAGAGCTGCAGAGACAAGTGCGAGCATTACAAGAAGAGATTTGTAAAGGAATGAATATTAATGTCAAAGACGAAAGTGAGGATGAAGCTGAAGAAGAATATCAAGAAGGAGAAGTTGAAATTGTGAACCAAGAGGAAGAAAGACTTTTTCGGGCGATTTCCAAGATTGGGAAAAGACCTAAGATTGAGGTTCCTACATTTTTTGGAAATCTTAACCCAGAGAAATTGATCGAATGGATCAATGAATGTGAGGAATATTTTTAGTATGAAGATGTTGAGGATCCTGATAGGGTCAAATTTGCGAAAGCCAGACTGAAAGGTCATGCGAAGATCTGGTGGCAAGAAATTCAATTGGAGCGAAATAGAAGAGGGAAAGATAAAATCACAAGATGGGATCGGATGGTGGATAAATTGAAGCGACAGTTCATTCCTATTGATTATGAGCTTGATCTACTAAAGAAAATACAAAGTTTGAAGCAAGCAGGAAGATCTGTTCAGGAGTATACGGAAGAGTTCTATCGACTTCTCATCAGAACAGGCCATGCAGAAGCTGATAAGGAGAAAGTTGCCCGATATCTTAATGGGTTAAGGCCAAGCATTTAGGAGGAGCTGAATCTGGTTCGAATGAACAGTATTGAAGAGGCATACCAGTTTGCCCTAAAAGTAGAGGAAAAGCTGAACAAGAAGTTTGAGAGCAGACAAAACGGAAGAGGTCGCGGTGGACGATCTGGTGGACGGTCATATGGTGGCCGAAATGAGGATCCGAAAAAGAAAGGTGAGGCCAGTAGTAGTCAGAATCAACGAAGAAATAATTCCAATCACTTCCAGGATCAGAATAATAGAGATCAGAGAGGAAGGAGAAGAGGACAAGGATTTGGAAGAGGTGGCTTCCGCGGAACATGTTTTCACTATGGAGAAGAAGGTCATAAGGCATTTGAATGTCCTCAGCGCCAAGGCAGAACAAACAGGAGAAATGAAAGCCAGGCCAGAGTGGCACATGTAGATGAAGATGCCAGATCATCAAATTTTTAAGATGCTAAAAGAGGAGAAACGTCGATTAACAGAAGAGTCCTGTTGAGTGGTGAGAATGAACCTGAGCAAAGGAGGAGCCTGTTTCGCACCAGGTGCAAGTGTGAAGATAAATGTTGTGATGTGATTATCGATAGTGGAAGCACTGACAATTTGGTGTCAGAAGAGATGGTGACAAAGTTGAAGCTCAAGAGACAGAAACACCCACATCCATATCGGATTGCCTGGGTACAGGATGACCACAAGGTCATGGTCAATGAACAATGCCTGGTCAAGTTCAAGATTGGCGGATACCAAGATGAAGTATTGTGTGATATCATATCTATGGATGCATGTCATATGTTGTTGGGTAGACCATGGCAGTTTGACAGATGTGCTGTACATGATGGTCGTGCGAATACCTATTCCTTGACAAAGGATGGAGTGCGACATAACCTAAACCCATTGAAGGAGACTAAAGAAAAGGTATGTGGTAATGCAAGGATAACTTTTGTTGATGGAAGAAATTTCCTAGATAGTATGAGGCATGATCATGTATGTTTTGCTTTAATTCCAAAAGCTGGTAAAGAGGAAGTAGAAGATGTTCCTGTAGAAGTTGTAGATTTATTGAATGAGTTTCAGGATATTATATCCGATAATGTGCTTGATGGATTACCACCAGTTAGGAAGATCAGTCATCAGATGGACTTGATCCCAAGAGTGAGTTTGCCGAATAAGGCAGCACACAGAATGACACCTGCAGAAAGTGAGGAGTTGAACAGACAAGTACATGAACTATTACAGAAAGGATTGATCCGTGAGAGTCTGAGTCCCTGTGCTGTACCAGCGGTATTAGCACCAAAGAAGAATGGAGAATGGAGGATGTGTACAGATTCTAGGCCAATAAATAAGATCACAATCAAGTACAGGTTTCCTTTGCCATGAATGGATGATATTATGGACTATTTAAGTGGAGCTGTGTATTTCTCAAAGATAGATCTGAAGAGTGGATATCATCAGATTCGGATCAGAGAAGGAGATGAATGGAAGACTGCCTTCAAGACAAAGGAAGGACTATATGAGTGGTTTGTCATGCCTTTTGGGCTAACCAATGCACCGAGCACTTTCATGCGGCTCATGAACAAGGTTCTGAAAGAATTTATGGGTAAGTTTGTCATTGTTTACGTAGATGATATTTTGATTTTTAGCAAGATGTTGGAGGAACATATGATGCATATTCGTATGGTTTTTGAGAAGTTGAGAGATGAGAAATTGTTGATTAATTTGAAGAAGTGTCATTTTGTGAAGAAAGAGTTAGTGTATTTGGTATTTGTAGTTTCAGCAGAAGGTCTAAAAATGGACCCAGAGAAGGTACAGGCTATCCTTGAATGGCCTACTCCAAAGAATGCTACTGAGGTAAGATCTTTTCATGGTCTAGCTAGTTTTTACAGAAAGTTTATCAAAAATTTTAGCAGTATTTGTGGTCCCTTGACTGAGACAATGAGAGGGGATAGAAAAAAGTTTAAGTGGACTAAAGGGGCAGAAAAGAGTTTTCAATTGTTGAAACAAAAAGTTACAGAACAACCTGTTTTAGCACTTCCAGATTTTAATAAGGTGTTTCAAGTAGATTGTGATGCTAGTGGTACTGCAATAGGAGCTGTTATGAGCCAAGAAGGTAAACCTGTTGCTTATTTTAGTGACAAGTTAAATGATGCCAAAAGGAAATATTTTGTTTATGATGAAGAATTTTATGCTATAGTTCAGGCATTAAAGAAGTGGAGACATTATCTGCTTCCTAATGAGTTTTTTTTGTATACTGATCATCAAGCTTTGCAATATTTGAATAGTCAAAAAAAATTGAATCAAAGGTATTTGAAATGGGTTGAGTTTTTGCAGAGTTATACATTTGTTTTGAAACACAGGAGTGGAAGTCTAACAGGGTTGCAGATGCTCTTAGTAGAAAGAAACTATTGCTGACAGAAATGCAGATTGAAGTGGTTGGGTTCAAGGAACTCAAGAACTTATATCCAGAGGATCCTGATTTTGGTGAAGCTTGGAAAGCTTGTGCAGAACCTGTTACTCTAGACAGGACAAAATGGTTAGATTTCATCATCCAGGATGATATGCTATTCAGAGGGAGTCAGTTGTGCATTCCACGAAGTTCTATGAGGGAGAATCTCATCAATGAGAAGCATAGCGGAGGATTGGCTGGACATTTTGGTCGTGATAAAATCTTTGGTTTGGTTAGTGAGAATTATTATTGGCCACAGTTGCAGCAAGATGTGAAGAAGTTTGTACAGAGTTGTAGAGTATGTCAGATGGTGAAAGGCGTGAAGCAGAATACAGGGTTGTATCAGTCATTAACCGTACCAGAGAAGCCTTGGGAGGATATCAGCATGGACTTTGTTTTTGGTTTACCGAAGACACAGCGGAGAGATGATTCAATTTTTGTGGTGGTTGACAGATTTTCAAAGATGGCACATTTCATTCCCTGCAAGAAGACTAATGATGCTGTTCATGTAGCAGGATTGTTTTTCAGAGAAGTAGTGAGACTTCATGGTTTGCTAAGGACCATAGTTTCAGATCGGGACACTAAATTTGTTGGATATTTCTGGCGTACATTGTGGAAGAAGTTGAAGAAAGATTTGAAGTTCAGTTCATCACATCATCCACAGACTCATGGACAGACAGAGGTGGTGAATAGAAGTTTGGGAAATTTGCTGAGATGTTTGGTTGGAGATAAGCCAACAGGATGGGATTTGATTTTACCACAGGCGGAATTTGCATACAATAATTCTGTCAACAGGAGCACTGGTAAATCACCATTCCAGATTGTATATGGAAGTAGTCCAAGAAATGCATCTGAATTGAGGAAGATAGATAAAGGAGAAATAAGTAGTGTTGAAGCTGAAGATTTTGCAGAACACTTGAAGAACATCCATGAAGAGGTGAGGAAGCATATTACCAAGATGAATGCACAGTATAAGGCTAAGGCAGATGAGAAAAGGAGGTAGAAGGAATTTCAGGTTGGTGATGAAGTCATGGTTCATTTGCGGAAGGAGCGGTTTCCAGTTGGTACATATAACAAGCTGAAAATGAAGAAGTTTGGACCATGTAAGATACTGAAGAAACATGATTCAGAAAATGCATATGAGGTAGAATTTACTACTGAGCTGAATATTTCATCAGTGTTTAACATTTCAGATCTGACAGACTATCATGAAGGAGGTGTTGAAGATGAGATTGCAGCAGCACAGTGGAGTATTCCAGAAACTAGTTCAGACACTAAAGAGATCGAAGATATACTGGATAGTCGTGTTGGCAGAAGCACAAGGAACAGGACATATGAAGAATATCTGGTCAAGTGGAAAGGACGACCTGTTGAAGATTCATCATGGCTGACAAAAGAGGAGGTTAGCCGTCTTGGTTTTCCTCTACACACCTGAGTCGTGACAGGGTCACTTCTCAAATTACCCCGGGTGTCTGATGCAGGAGCATCCTGGGTGTAAGAACAATTTTGCATCACCCAAAAAAAAAAAAAATTTCTATTTTTGTATTCAATAATGGCTATTTTGTGCAGAGATGCTATTTATGAAAAGTTACTATTTTTGGTAATTTTCGTATGTGCTCAGAATGATCTAATTTCTTTCTTGGAGGTTCATGTTGGTCATATAAGTCTGCGAGTAAAGTTTCATTGCCAGATCAAGTGTATATTGGAAGATATTGAAGATTTTCGGTATTGGCAGTAGGGTACAGAAACTTTAAACTTAGTTTTGAAGGCTTTAGAGGCCCTGAATGAGGTCAAAAATTTGGGTGACAAGCGCTTGTGCTATTCAAGCCTGTAGAGCGCTTCGTGGCGTTTCCGAAATGGGGTTATAATAGCCGATCGGGTCAACTGGTGATGACTTATGGTCTTCGGAAGTTGGGTCACCTGAAATGGCGAAAAATAATTTTCTTCAAAATTTCTGTTTGGGTTTCAAAGGTTATCTTGAGCCGACTATGATGTAATAAAATGTAAAATAAAATAATTCTAAGTTTTGTCGGCCTTATTGGCTAAAATTCTGGAACCTTCCCAAGCGGTGGAAAGTTGCCTATATAAGGAAGGCTGTATTATTGTCTTAGGCAGTTCAGAATAGTTCTAGGTAGTAGATCTGGGTAATAGTTCGAGGCTTTGTCCTACAAAATATTGTAAGTGAATGCCCATGTGGCTTTGCATGTTGCAATTCTAAAAAAATTTAATTCCACATTTGTGGAGATAATAAGAAGCCAATTTTCTGTTCTTGCATTTTGTTGTTGTTGTTTCTCTATGTCTGTTATGTGTTTGTGGTATTAAGGGGAGCACCCTTCATCAGGTGGTATCAGAGCATGAGTTCTTGAGTGTGTAAACAGATCGCCGACTGTGAGGCAGTTTGCACCAGGACCGTGGCTAGGGTTTCAGCGCGCATCGCGAAAATGCCTCCACGAAGGGAACGTTGTGGAAGAGCTGGTGTTGTAACACCTAAGGTTAGAGAGTTGCAGAGACAAGTGCGAGCATTACAAGAAGAGATTCGTAGAGGAATGAATCTTAATGTCAGAGACGAAAGTGAGGATGAAGCCGAAGAAGAATATCAAGAAGGAGAAGCTGAAATTGTGAACCAGGAGGAAGAAAGACTTTTTCGGGTGATTTCCAAGATTGGGAAAAGACCTAAGATTGAGGTTCCTACATTTTCTATAAATCTTAACCTAGAGGAATTGATCGACTGGATCAATGAATGTGAGGAATATTTTGAGTATGAAGATGTTGAGGATCCTGATAGGGTCAAATTTGCGAAAGCCAGACTGAAAGGTCATGTGAAGATCTGGTGGCAAGAAATTCAATTGGAGCGAAATAGAAGAGGGAAAGATAAAATCACAAGATGGGATCGGATGGTGGATAAATTGAAGTGATAGTTCATTCCTGTTGATTATGAGCTTGATCTACTAAAGAAAATGCAAAGTTTGAAGCAAGCAAGAAGATCTGTTCAGGAGTATACGGAGGAGTTCTATCGACTTCTCATCAGAACAGGCTATGTAGAAGCTGATAAGGAGAAAGTTGCCCGATATCTTAATGGGTTAAAGCCAAGCATTCAGGAAGAGCTGAATCTGGTTCGAATGAACAGTATTGAAGAGGCATACCAGTTTGCCCTAAAAGTAGAGGAAAAGCTGAACAAGAAGTTTTAGAGCAGACAAAACGGAAGAGGTCGCGGTGGACGATCTGGTGGACGGTCATATGGTGGCTGAAATGAGGATCCGAAAAAGAAGGATGAGGCCAGTAGTAGTCAGAATCAATGAAGAAATAATTCCAATCGCTTCCAGGATCAGAATAATAGAGATCAAAGAGGAAAAGGAAGAGGACAAGGATCTGGAAAAGGTGGCTTCCGCGGAACATGTTTTCACTGTGGAGAAAAAGGTCATAGGGCATTTGAATATCCTCAGCGCCAAGGCAGAACAGACATGAGAAATGAAGGCCAGGCCAGAGTTGCACATGTAGATGAAGATGTCAGATCATCAAATTCTGAAGATGCTGAAAGAGGAGAAACGTTGATTAACAGAAGAGTCTTGTTGAGTGGTGAGAATGAACCTGAGCAAAAGAGGAGCCTGTTTCGCACCAGGTGCAAGTGTGAAGGTAAATGTTGTAATGTGATTATCGATAGTGGAAGCACTGACAATTTGGTGTCAGAAGAGATGGTGACAAAGTTGAAGCTCAAGAGACAGAAACACCCACATCCATATCGGATTGCCTGGGTACAGGATGACCACAAGGTATTGGTCAATGAACAATGCCTGGTGAAGTTCAAGATTGGCGGAAACCAAGATGAGGTATTGTGTGATATCATATCTATGGATGCATGTCATATGTTGTTGGGTAGACCATGGCAGTTTGACAGATGTGCTGTATATGATGGTCGTGTGAATACCTATTCTTTGACAAAGGATCGAGTGCGACATAAGCTAAAACCATTGAAGGAGACTGACGAAAAGGTATGTGGTAATGCAAGGATAACTTTTGTTGATGGAAGAAATTTCTTAGATGGTATGAGGCATGAGCATGTATGTTTTGCTTTAATTCCAAAATCTGGTAAAGAGGAAGTAGAAGATGTTCTTGTAGAAGTTGCAGATTTATTGAATGAGTTTCAAGATATTGTATCCGATAATGTGCCTGATGGATTACCACCAGTCAGGAAGATCAGTCATCAGATGGACTTGATCCTAGGAGCAAGTTTGCCGAATAAGGCAGCACACAGAATGACACCTGCAGAAAGTGAGGAGTTGAAGAGACAAGTACATGAACTATTACAGAAAAGATTGATCCGTGAGACTCTGAGTCCCTGTGCTGTACCAGCGGTATTAGCACCAAAGAAGAAGGGAGAATGGAGGATGTGTACAGATTCTAGGGCAATAAACAAGATCACAATCAAGTACAGGTTTCCATTGCCATGAATGGATGATATTATGGATTGTTTGAGTGGAGCTGTGTATTTCTCAAAGATAGATCTGAAGAGTGGATATCATCAGATTTGGATCAGAGAAGGAGATGAATGGAAGACTGCCTTCAAGACAAAGGAAGGACTATATGAGTGGTTAGTCATGCCTTTTGGGCTAACCAATGCACCGAGCACTTTCATGCAGCTCATGAACGAGGTTCTGAAATTTTTTTTTGGGTAAGTTTGTCATTGTTTACCTAGATGATATTTTGATTTTTAGCAAGACGTTGGAGGAACATATGATGCATATTCGTATGGTGTTTGAGAAGTTGAGAGATGAGAAATTGTTGATTAATTTGAAGAAGTGCAGTTTTGTGAAGAAAGAGTTAGTGTATTTGGGATTTGTAGTTTCAGCAGAAGGTCTAAAAATAGACCTAGAGAAGGTACAAGCTATCCTTGAATGGCCTACTCCAAGGAATGCTACTGAGGTAAGATCTTTTCATGGTCTAGCTAGTTTTTACAGAAAGTTTATCAACAATTTTAGCAGTATTTGTGGTCCCTTGACTGAGACAATGAGAGGGGATAGAAAAGAGTTTAAGTGGACTAAAGGGGCAGAAAAAAGTTTTGAATTGTTGAAACAAAAAGTTACAGAACAACCTATTTTAGCACTTCCAGATTTTAATAAGGTGTTTCAAGTAGATTGTGATGCTAGTGGTACTGCAATAGGAGCTGTTATGAGCCAAGAAGGTAAACCTGTTGCTTATTTTAGTGACAAGTTAAATGATGCCAAGAGGAAATATTCTGTTTATGATCAGGAATTTTATGCTATAGTTCATGCATTAAAGAAGTGGAGACATTATCTGATTCCTAAGGAGTTTTTTTTGTATACTGATCATCAAGCTTTGCAATATTTGAATAGTCAAGGAAAATTGAATCAAAGACATTTGAAATGGGTTGAGTTTTTGCAGAGTTATACATTTGTTTTGAAACACAGGAGTGGAAAGTCTAACAGGGTTGCAGATGCTCTTAGCAGAAGGCAACTATTGCTGACAGAAATGCAGATTGAAGTGGTTGGGTTCAAGGAACTCAAGAATTTATATCCAGAGGATCCTGATTTTGGTGAAGCTTGGAAAGCTTGTGCAGAACCTGTTACTCTAGATAGGACAAAATGGTTGGATTTCATCATCCAGGATGATATGCTATTCAGAGGGAGTCAGTTGTGCATTCTACGAAGTTCTATAAGGGAGAATCTCATCAAGGAGAAGCATAGCGGAGGATTGACTGGACATTTTGGTCGTGATAAAACCCTTGGTTTGGTTAGTGAGAATTATTATTGGCCACAGTTGCAGCAAGATGTGAAGAAGTTTGTACAGAGTTGTAGAGTATGTCAGATGGCGAAAGGAGTGAAGCAGAATACAGGGTTGTGTCAGCCATTACCCGTACCAAAGAAGCGTTGGGAGGATATCAGCATGGACTTTGTTCTTGGTTTACTGAGGACACAACGGGGACATGATTCAATTTTTGTGGTGGTTGACAGATTTTCAAAGATGGCACATTTCATTCCCTGCAAGAAGACTAATGATGTTGTTCATGTAGCAGGATTGTTTTTCAGAGAAGTAGTGAGACTTCATGGTTTGCCAAGGACCATAGTTTCAGATCAGGACACTAAGTTTGTTGGATATTTCTGGCGTACATTGTGGAAGAAGTTGAAGACAGATTTGAAGTTTAGTTCATCACATCATCCACAGACTCATGGACAGACAGAGGTGGTGAATAGAAGTTTGGGAAATTTGCTGAGATGTTTGGTTGGAGATAAGCCAACAGGATGGGATTTGATTTTACCACAGGCGGAATTTGCATACAATAATTCTGTCAACAGGAGCACTGGTAAATCACCATTCTAGATTGTATAAGGAAGTAGTCTAGGAAATGCATTTGAATTGAGGAAGATAGATAAAGGAGAAATAAGTAGTGCTGAAGCTGAAGATTTTGCAGAACACTTGAAGAACATCCATGAAGAGGTGAGGAAGCATATTACCAAGATGAACACATAGTATAAGGCTAAGGCAGATGAGAAAAGGAGGTATAAAAAATTTCAGGTTGGTGATGAAGTCATGGTTCATTTGCGGAAGGAGCGGTTTCCAGTTGGTACATATAACAAGCTGAAAATGAAAAAGTTTGGACCATGTAAGATACTAAAAAAACATGATTCAGGAAATGCATATGAGGTAGAATTGCCTACTGAGCTGAATATTTCACCAGTGTTTAACATTTCAGATCTGACAGAGTATCATGAAGGAGGTGTTGAAGATGAGATCACAGCAGCACAGTGGAGTATTCCAGCAACTAGTTCAGACACTAAGGAGATCGAAGATATACTAGACAGTCGTGTTGGCAGAAGCACAAGGAACATGACATATGAAAAATATCTGGTCAAGTGGAAAGGACGACCTGTTGAAGATTCATCATGGCTGACAAAAGAGGAGGTTAGCCGTCTTGGTTTTCCTCTACACACCTGAGTCATGACAGGGTCACTTCTCAAATTACCTCGGGTGTCTGATGCAGGAGCATCCTGGGTGTAAGAGCAATCTTACATCACCGAAAAAAAAAAAATTTTCTATTTTTGTATTCAATAAGGGCTATTTTGTGCAGAGCTGCTATTTATGGAAAGTTACTATTTTTGGTAATTTTTTTATGTGCTCAGAATGATCTGATTTCTTTCTTGGAGGTTCATGTTGGTCATATAAGTCTGCCAGTAAAGTTTCATTGCCAGATCAAGTGTATATTGGAAGATATTGAAGATTTTCGATATTGGCAGCAGGGTACAGAAACTTTGAACTCAGTTTTGAAGTCTTTAGAGGCCCCGGATGAGGTCAAAAATTTGGGCGACAGGCACTTGCGCCAGTCAAGCCTGTAGAGCGCTTCGTGGCGTTTCTGAAATGGGGTTATAGTAGCCGATCGGGTCAACTGGTGATGACTTATGGTCTTCGGAAGTTGGGTCACCTGAAATGGCGAAAAATAATTTTCTTCAAAAAAAAATTTCGGGTTTCAAAGGTTATTTTGAGCCGACTATGATGTAATAAAATGTAAAATAAAATAATTCTATTTTGGTCGGCCTTATTGGCTAAAATTCTGGAACCTTCCCAGGCGGTGGAAAGTTGCCTATATAAGGAAGGTTGTATTATTGTCTTAGGCAGTTCAGAATAGTTCTGGGTAGTAGATCTGGGTAATAGTTCGAGGCTTTGTCCTACAGAATATTGTAAGGGAATGCCCATGTGGCTTTGCATGTTGTAATTCTAAAAATTTGTAATTCCACATTTGTGGAGATAATAAGAAGCCAATTTTCTGTTCTTGCATATTGTTGTTGTTGTTTCTCTATGTCTGTTATGTGTTTGTGGTATTAAGGGGAGCACCCTTCATCATGATTATTGGAGTATGAGGCCCAACATGGGCGTAGGTAGAGGAGCTCCTCAGACTAGGCCATCTTCCCAGTGCTGAAAGGCCACTACCTTTGTCCCCCCCACTGATGTTGCACCCCTTCCTTCAGTGCAGCATCCTGATATCATTAGAGAGGCTGCTGAACAGACTATTAGGGCAATTCATTTACTGAGTGATCAATTGATAACACAGACTAGGTCAGTGTTGCCTCCTGTGGATGTTGCTGGGGCATCGACATCTCATCAGAGTTCACATGTATGCGAGCCCCATACGTGCATTATGTGCAGGCATGTGTGCCTCGGACCGCTTACTGATTCTGATATATATCAGTTTCATGATATTGATGAGGGAGATACAGGAGAGGCTACTGCAAAGGCTGCAACACCTCATGGAGCATCTACATCTTATGAGAGTGCTCAGGAGGTGCACGTGGAGCCATTGACTCCTGTTGATACGGTAAGAGTAAACATTATAAATAAATTTGTCACATGACTTATTTAATTTAAAAATAATTTATATATTTAGATTAGTTTTAATGATTGCATGCACTTATGTATATATATTTTTTCCATTTATGTTTAGTCGATGACACAGGAGGAGGTGAGACAAGTGGATGAGTCCACACTTTCAGCCATTTCATTTGGCCTTGATGACTATATAGTATATTATAAATTATGAACCCATTAGTTTTTTTTTATATCATTTGGTGTACATGCTTAAATCTCTATCAATTAGAGCAATAAAATTCATACATTTACTAATATATATTGTCATCTTATTGTGTTCTTGCAGGCTACAAAAAATGTTAGTGGGGGGCGTGAGGGGGTTCCTTCATCAGGTGTCAACAAAGGAAAGGTAGTTAATTGTTTAAGATTAATTATGCATGCATATGTATGCCACTTGTGTGTAGTAATAAATATTTTACTTGCACTTTATTGTATAGGGTGTGGCTATTGATGATGTCCCGACACCAGTTCAGTGGCGTAGGGTTACAGGCGTCTCGATTCAGAGTGATAGCCCGATTGTACGTAGACTTTTACATATTGTTATTCTTATTTTGTAACTAAGGTTTCTATGATGAAGTACATTGATATATAATTGACAATCTTTTTACTCTCATAGGTTACTCCGACTATGAGGGAGGTCCCACGACAATCTTTCATTTCTTTGTTGACCCAGCCCACTATTCCAGAGGAGGGATCACCAGATGTAAGTTTTAATTTTAGTTCAATCAATTTGTAATTTTATTATGCTATCATCCTATTTTGTAGATTTATTACTCTATGTTGCACCAGTCTACTAATCTCATTATTGCAAATATATATTTATAGGTTAGAGTTGGTATTGTTGGCATGGTCCCTTCGCTACCCAGGACTTATGTTAGGACACCTGATCATGGTAGGCGATCGAGAGACTAGGTACAAATTTATTTGTATTCAGTTATAATTTTAATTAAATTAGTGTTTGAAAATTATGAATTATATACATACATACATACATACATACATACATACATACATACATATATATATATATATATATATATATATATATATATATATATATATATATATATACATACATACATACATACATACATATATATACATTATTATATATATATATATATATATATATATATATATATATATACTATATATATATTTATATATATATATATATATATATATATACTATATATATATATATATATATATATATATATATATATATATATATATATATATATATATATATATGTACAAATCATATAAAGTAAGCAATCTAACTTTGGTTTGAACTCATTTTTTTATGCAGGATCAATCAGAGCCCAACACTTCTTCAAAGAGGCTACATTTTGATGATCCCCCTACAGGATAGGATGCAGTTTTAGTTTTGTGGTCATTTAGAGATGACACTTGGCACATTTTGAGATGGCATATATGCCACATTGTACACTTTAAAACATTGATTTTGTAGACATTTTGAAATGGCATGTGCCATATTTGTATATGGACATACTTTTGATACATTTGAGACATATATAGAACATATTCATTTATATGTTATATTTGCATCATCTTTTGTATATACATATTTATTATTCATGTTTGTGGAATTGAATGATGAAGTTATATCTTGACTATGATTATCATTATGATTTAAATTATATCTTGTTGAAGTTACATTTGTTTTTCTTTACTCTAGAATACCCTATTCATGGAGCTTATTATGTTTGAGGTTTAACTTCTTGTTGGTGAACAGATTTGTCTTCAAAAGAAACACTTACAAAATGACCTTTAAAGCCCAAACAAAAAGACTCAACCAACACCAATAGTTGGGTCACTTCGCTATTGAGAAGCGTAAGCACCCTTTGAATTATCCGAGTACAACTCCCCATGTAGGATTTACAATGAATCAACTAAACTATAAATGATAATGCTTTTAACCTGAAAGCAATAAAGGCTTACAAACATCTATTCATAAACACGAGATAGACACAAAGGGACTAATTTACTGAATAGTGCCATCTGGATCTTATTGCAACACAAGTGTTAATGCGTCTGTGTTTTGATTGGATGCTTGGTGCTATAACTAGAGCGTGTCATTTTTGGCTCTCCACAAACATACCGCTTCATGTAAGTGACACCAATAAATATTTTGTCGAAGCCATCATACATACGTATTTTGGGATTCAATTGCGAGCACGTCCTCAATTTTCCCACCCTGTGAACCTGAAGCCAACATCTCTGAATCATGACTGATGTCAACACAAAGAACTACATTATCATGCATCATGAAGGCATCATTAGCTTGGTATTGAAAATCTCTCTTGAGTTTCCCACTGATATAGTCCCAGTCCTCTATGAATCCAACAACCGAAAAGATCACTGCCCAATCGTGCTTAGTGCACCTTGGGGTCACTTGGGTCGAGCGTGGTCGTGAGCATTTCCATGACTCTATGGGTAGAATGGGGTTGTCACTGGTGTTTACCCGGCCAACCAGAGCCGATGGAGTAGATGGTTCGATGCCAGGTCAGACGGTTTGAAAGATACGATGCTGAGCCACTTTCAACTGACCCTCACTATAAGTTTTGGCATCAACTGAGATCACCTTGCCAAATTCAAATGAAGTCGAATCACCCAAAATTGAGAGAGGTTATCGTAGACCTTGAAAACATGATCCTGTAGCACCTAACAGTTTGTAGATAGCTCTCATGAGGTTTGAGATATGAACCCCAGAAGATCACTGCCCAATCGTGCTTAGTGCACCTTGGGGTCACTTGGGTCGAGCGTGGTCACGAGCATTTTCGTGACTCTGTGGGTAGAATGGGGTTGTCACTGGCATTTACCCGGCCAACCAAAGCTGATGGAGTAGATGGTTTGATGCTAGGTCAGATGGTTTGAAAGACACGCTGCTGAGCCACTTTCAACTGACCCTCATTGCAAGTTTTGGCATCGACTAAGATCGCCTTGCCAAATGCAAACGAAGTTGAATCACCCAAAATTGAGAAAGGTTATTGTAGACCTCAAAAACATGATCCCGTAGCACCTGATAGTTTGTCAATAGCTCTCACGAGGTCTGAGATACGAGCCCCAGAAAATCACTGCCCAATCATGTTTAGTGCACCTTGGGGTCACTTGGGTCGAGCGTGGTCACGAGTGTTTTCGTGACTCTATGGATAGAATGGGGTTGTCACTGGCATTTACCCGGCCAACCAGAGCTGATGGGGTAGACAGTTTGATGCCAGGTCAGATGGTTTGAAAGATACGCTGCTGAGCCACTTTCAACTGACCCTCACTACAAGTTTTGGCATCGACTGAGATCCCCTTACCAAATGCAAACAAAGTTTAATCGCCAAAAATTGAGAGAGGTTATTGTAAACCTTGAAAACATGATCCTATAGCACCTAACAGTTTCTTGATAGCTTTCAGAAGGTCTGAGATACAAACCCCAGAAGATCGCTGCCCAATTGTGCTTAGTGCACCTTGGGGTCACTTGGGTCGAGCGTGGTCGCGAGCGTTTCCATGACTTCATGGGTAGAATGGGGTTTCCACTAGTGTTTACCCAACCAACCAAAGCCGATGGAGTAGATGGTTTGATGCTAGGTTAGATGGTTTGAAAGATACGCTGCTGAGCCACTTTCAACTGACCCTCACTACAAGTTTTGGCATCAACAGAGATCACCTTGCCAAATGCAAATGAAGTTGAATCACCCAAAACTGAGAGAGGTTATTGTAGACCTCTAAAACATGATCCCATAGCACCTAACATTTTGTTGATAGCTCTCATGAGGTCTGAGATACGAGCCCCAGAAGATCGCTGCCCAACCATGCTTAGTGCACCTTGGGGTCACTTGGGTCGAGCGTGGTCACGAGTGTTTTCATGACTCTGTGGGTAGAATGGGGTTGTCACTAGTGTTTACCTAGCCAACTAGAGCCAATGGAGAAGACAGTTCAATGCCAAGTCAGACGGTTTGAAAGATACACTGTTGAGCCACTTTCAACTGACCCTCACTGCAAGTTTTGGCATCAACGGAGATCGCCTTGCCAAATACAAATGAAGTCGAATCACCCAAAACTGAGAGAGGTTATTGCAGACCTCAAAAACATGATCTTGTATCACCTGATAGTTTGTCGATAGCTCTCACGAGGTCTGAGATACAAGCCCTAGAAGATCACTCCCCAATCATGCTTAGTGCACCTTGGGGTCACTTGGGTCGAGCGTGGTCGCGAGCATTTTCGTGACTCTGTGGGTAGAATGGGGTTTTCACTGGTGTTTACTTGGCCAACCGGAGCCAATGGAGTAGATGGTTTGATGCCAGGTCAGACGGTTTGAAAGATACGCTGCTAAGACACTTTCAACTAACCCTCACTGCAAGTTTTGGCATCGATTGAGATCACCTTGCCAAATGCAAATGAAGTTGAATCACCCAAAACCAAGAGAGGTTATTATAGACCTTGAAAGCATGATCCCATAGCACCTGATAGGTTGTCAATAGCTCTCACGAGGTCTGAGATATGAGCCCTAGAAGATCACTCCCCAATCATGCTTAGTGCACCTTGGGGTCACTTGGGTCGAGCATGGTCGCGAGCATTTTCGTGCCTCTGTGGGTAGAATGGGGTTGTCACTAGTGTTTACTTGGACAACCGGAGCCGATGGAGTAGACGGTTTGATGCCAGGTCAGACGGTTTGAAAGATACGCTGCTGAGCCACTTTCAACTGACCCTCACTGCAAGTTTTGGCATCGAATCAGATCGCCTTGCCAAATGCAAATGAAGTCGAATCACCTAAAACTGAGAGAGATTATTGTAGACCTCTAAAACATGATCTTGTAGCACCTAATAGTTTTTTTATAGCTCTCATGAGGTCTGAGATATGAGCCCAAGAAGATCGCTGCCCAATCGTGCTTAGTGCACCTTGGGGTCACTTGGGTCGAGCGTGGTCGCGAGCATTTTTGTGACTCTGTGGGTAGAATGGTTTTGTCACTGGTGTTTATCCAGCCAACCGGAGTTGATGGAGTGGATGGTTCGATGCCAGGTCAGACGGTTTGAAAGATACGCTGCTGAGCCACTTTCAACTAACCCTCACTGCAAGTTTTGGCATTGACTGAGATCACCTTGCCAAATGCAAACGAAGTCAAATTGCCCAAAAATGAGAGAGGTTATTGTAGACCTTGAAAACATGATCTCATAGCACTTGACAATTTTTCGATAGCTCTCATGAGGTATGAGATACGAGCCCTAGAAGATCACTGCCCAATCGTGCTTAGTGCACCTTGGGGTCACTTCGGTCGAGTGTGGTCGCAAGCATTTTCGTGACTCTGTGGGTAGAATGGGGTTGTCACTAGTGTTTACCTAGCCAACCGACACCAATGGAGTAGATGGTTCGATGCTAGGTCAGACGGTTTGAAAGATACGCTGCTAAGCCACTTTCAACTGACCCTCGATACAAGTTTTGGCATCGATTGAGATCACCTTTCCAAATACAAATGAAGTCAAATCGCCCAAAACCAAGAGAGGTTATTGTAGACCTCAAAAACAGGATCCCTTAGCACCTAACAGTTTGTCGATAGCTCTCACGAGGTTTGAGATACGAGCCCCAGAAGATCATTCCCCAATCATGCTTAGTGCACCTTGGGGTCACTTGGGTCGAGCGTGGTCGCGAGTATTTCCGTGACTCTGTGGGTAGAATGGGGTTGTCACTGGCATTTACCTATCCAACTAGAGCTGATGGAGCAGATGGTTTGATGCCAGGTCAGATGGTTTGAAAGATACATTGCTGATCCACTTTCAACTGACCCTCACTACAAGTTTTGGCATCGACTGAGATCGCCTTGCCAAATGCAAGCAAAGTCGAATCGCCCAAAACTGAGAGATATTATTGTAGACCTCTAAAACATGATCTCATAGCACCTAAAAATTTGTAAATAGCTCTCAGGAGGTCTGAGATACGAGCCCCAGAAGATCGCTGCCCAATCATGCTTAGTGCACCTTGGGGTCACTTGGGTCGAGCGTGGTCGCGAGCATTTTCATGACTCTATGGGTAGAATGGGGTTGTCACTAGCATTTACCCAGCCAACCAGAGCTGATGGAGTAGATGGTTCGATGCCAGGTCAGACGGTTTGAAAGATATGCTGCTGAGCCACTTTCAACTGACCCTCACTGCAAGTTTTGGCATCGACTGAGATCACCTTGCCAAATGAAAATGAAGTCGAATTTCCCAAAATTGAGAGAGGTTATTGTAGACCTCCAAAACAAAATCCTGTAGCACCTAATAGTTTGTCGATAGCTCTCACGAGGTTTGAGATATAAGCCCTAGAAGATCACTGCCCAATCGTGCTTAGTGCACCTTGGGGTCACTTGGGTCGAGCGTGGTCGCAAGCATTTTCGTGACTCTGTGGGTAGAATGGGGTTGTCACTGGTGTTTACCAAGCCAACCAAAGCCGATGGAGTAGACGGTTTGATGCCAGGTCAGACGGTTTGAAAGATACGCTACTGAGCCACTTTCAACTGTCCCTCACTGTAAGTTTTGGCATCGACTGAGATTGCCTTGCCAAATGCAAATGAAGTTGAATCACCCAAAACTAAGAGAGGTTATTATAGACCTCAAAAACATGATCCCGTAGCACCTAAAAGTTTTTCGATAGCTCTCACAAGGTCTGAGAGATGAACCCTAGAAGATCACTACCCAATCATGCTTAGTGCACCTTGGGGTCACTTGGGTCGAGCGTGGTCGCGAGAATTTTCGTGACTCTGTGGGTAGAATGGGGTTGTCACTGGCATTTACCTAGCCAACCAGAGCTGATGGAGCAGATGGTTCGATGCCAGGTCAGACGGTTTGAAAGATACGCTGCTGAGCCACTTTCAACTGACCCTCACTGCAAGTTTTGGCATCGACTGAGATCGCCTTGCCAAATGCAAATGAAGTTGAATCACCCAAAACTGAGAGAGGTTATTGTAGACCTTGAAAACACAATCCCGTAGCACCTAATAGTTTTTCGATAGCTCTCATGAGGTCTAAGATACAAGCCCCAGAAGATCACTGCCCAATCGTGCTTAGTGGACCTTCGGGTCACTTGGGTTAGGCGTGGTCACGAGCATTTTCATGACTCTGTGGGTAGAATGGGGTTGTCACCGGTGTTTACCCGGCCAACCAGAGCCAATGGAGTAGACGGTTTAATGCCAGGTTGGACGGTTTGAAAGATACACTGCTGAGCCACTTTCAACTGACCCTCACTGCAAGTTTTGGCATCGACTCAGATCGCCTTGCCAAATGCAAATGAAGTCGAATCACCTAAAACCAAGAGAGGTTATTATAGACATCAAAAACATGATCCTATAGCACCTAATAGTTTGTCAATAGCCCTCACGAGGTCCGAGATATGAGCCCTAGAAGATCACTGCCCAATCGTGCTTAGTGCACCTTGGGGTCACTTGGGTCGAGCGTGGTCGCGAGCATTTTCATGACTCTGTGGGTAGAATGAGGTTGTCACTGGCATTTACCTGGCCAACTAGAGCTGATGGAGTAGACGGTTTGATGCCAGGTTAGACGGTTTGAAAGATATGCTGCTCAGCCACTTTCAACTGACCCTCACTGCAAGTTTTGGCATCGACTGAGATCGCCTTGCCAAATGCAAATGAAGTCGAATCACCCAAAACTGAGAGAGGTTATTGTAGACCTCAAAAACACAATCCCATAGCACCTAACAATTTTTTGATAGCTCTCACGAGGTCTAAGATATGATCCCCAGAAGATCACTGCCCAATCGTGCTTAGTGCACCTTGGGGTCACTTGGGTCGAGCGTGGTCGCGAGCATTTTCGTGACTCTGTGGGTAGAATGGGGTTGTCACTAGCGTTGACCCAACCAACTGGAGCTGATGGAGTAGATGGTTCGATGCCAGGTCAGATGGTTTGAAAGATACGTTGCTGAGCCACTTTCAACTGACCCTCACTGTAAGTTTTGGCATCGACTGAGATCGCCTTGCCAAATGCAAACAAAGTCGAATTGTCCAAAATTGAGAGAGGTTATTGTAGACCTCGAAAAGATGATCCCGCAACACCTAATATTTTATCAATAGCTCTCATGAGGTCCGAGATATGAGCCCCAGAAGATCACTGCCCAATCGTGCTTAGTGCACCTTGGGGTCACTTGGGTCGAGCGTGGTCGCGAGTGTTTTCATGACTCTGTGGGTAGAATGGGGTTGTCACTAGTGTTTACCCGGCCAACAGGAGCTGATGGAGTAGACGGTTTGATGCCAGTTCAGACGGTTTGAAAGATACACTACTGAGCCACTTTCAACTGACCCTCACTACAAGTTTTGGCATCGACTGAGATCGCCTTGCCAAATACAAACGAAGTCGAATTGCCCAAAACCGAGGGAGGTTATTGTAGATCTCAAAAACATGATCTCGTAGCACCTGATAGTTTTTCAATACCTCTCATGAGGTCTAAGATATGAGCCACTTTCAACTGACTATTAGTGTTATGTTTGAAATTTGAACTGTGAAATTAATCATGATTAAGCTTGTTAAATTTGATAAAAAATAATATCCTTAAAGCATTACAAACAACAATCAAACATGTAAGAATTCAAACCATGCAAATGACATAAGTATATGACATGTAAGATCTCTTCTTGGCACTATTGGCCACCCATACATGATTTTGGTCATAAGTCCTTATGAAGAGTTTTAGGACATTTAACTTTTAAATCAAATTGATTGTTATAAATTGCCATTATAGGCTTGAAAAGATCTCAATTAACCATTAAGGATCCTTTTGTCCTTCTATCTCTAATTGTATCCATGGTGACCATAGGCATCTTCATAGGTGCTCCTGCACAAGTTACATTCCACATACAAAACCAAGTTTATTGACTCAAAATTCAATCTAAGAAAGGTCAAATTAATGTATTGAAATTAACCTTAACAAACTTAGAAAATAATGCACTAAGTTAACTTATTACCTAGTCAAGTGTTCCTGAAGGGTCATCTCTTTGCTTCAGGGTCTCCAATAGTGCTTCATGATCAGCAGTAGTAATAGTCCAAATTTATTTTGTCTTTGGTCTTCCTTGATGCTTTGACAACTTGACATTTGTTGCTATAACAAGTTGTGAATACATAAGAATAGTTTTGTGCTTCTCATAGTATTCAAATGCAGGAACTCCATTCTTTCTAATCATGTATGTTCGCAACCATGTTCCCGCAACAACAACTGAACCAGTAGGATATGTGAACCCATCACCATCTGCCATCGGTTGTACAAGCTTTTGTTTACCTTGTACACAACGTGCTAACCAATAATCTGACCACTCATCATTCCCCTGCGGTGCAACCAATGCAAAAACATCTCTTGGATTCAAAAGATCTGGAAGATGGTCATAGTCAGCTGAAGTGTCCATGTCATCATTTCTTATAGAGAGTGTCAAAGATAAAGGAGTTAGATACTCTGGAACCCATGTATCCACCCACTCACTTGACTTGCAATGATCCCAATCATACTGAAAACACATGGGGCAAAAACAAGCCAACTCTCGTGTCCAAATGGTCCATGTACTACTATTGGAGCTTCGAAATGAATGCATTTTTGAAGAGTCTTTCACTGTTTGACAATCCAATCTATCTCCTATAGTTCCATCCTCAACCAACCAAAAGAATCTACGCACTGTAGAATCAAGAGTCCCCCCTGTGACAATGCTAAAGTACACCAATCAACAATAGAATGAGCATCAAGAAGTACAACACCTGAAATCCTTAATTGCTCCTTAACTAGAGCTCTCTTGACACACAAACCTGCTCCGTCATGCTCCCCTCTCCCATGCCCTGACTCAAAAAAACTCCAAATATGAGGTACACCTCTCTCCACATGCATTCTACACAACCAATAAAACATTCTGGCATTCTTAAATTGACCAGTGCAATTATCTGACCAAATGAGATGCCTATCCATAGCAATACCATTTTCCTGCAAGAAGTCAAAATAGTTCTGGAAACAATGTTGAACAAACTCATGAGAGTGAGACCTGTCGTCACTCATATAAAAATGGTACTCTTTGATTATCTTTCGCTCATCTTTTGTGCTATCAAGGGAATGTCTATATGTGATGTGTACAAAAATAGCAACCTGAATCGAATTGTAATATTGAGCTTGAGTCTCATTTTGGGGCTGCAATGTATAGTTCTCTGCAAAGTCTACAATAGATATAATAGTTCCAATGGGGAAAGTGTCCTTACATGTCTTGAATTGTTGATCCAACCATTGAGACCTATGACTATGCCTTGCATACTTTTTAAAAAAGATATTTCTTGAAATCTGAGATAAAATCAGCAACATTGTATTCTTTTGCAACTAACTCACATCTAGAGCCTTCACCTCCACTCTTCAATGTATATTTCACTGTTTCATATACCTTTTTTTGGACGAGTGTCTTTCCAAAATTTAGTTCCAAACCCTCATGAAAACATGTTCTAAACTTGGACAAGACACCACATTCTGAGCACTTGGCATTTAAGCAATTTTTTTTATAAAATAAACAACCATCATCTCTATGACATAAAAATTGATCTAGCAAGTCTCTTGATGATTTGGGAAGACCACTTGCACCACAATCCTCTAGAATTTCATTAGTATGCAATTTAGAATGAATGGACCATAATAATTCATGATGCATTGAAAAATCAACATGATATTTGCAACAACATGTATTTCAAATCTTAAGGGGTACACAATAAAATGGCTTCACAGATTCAAAAGACCTTTGTGACATTTTCAATGTTGGATGTGTCTCACAAAATTTTTTATACAACATTGTTTGACTTACCTCCACATAATGTTTAGGATGTGGAGTGCGGTCTCGATTGCCAACTCTCAACTTCAAGACATCCTTCACATTTGGTGACACTCTTGAGTTAGCATCCCAAAATTGTTGAATTTCATCCTTGACAACATCTGTTAGCTTCTTATCGAAACGTGGAAGTCTCCCACCATAAGCCCATGTATCAATTTGAAGTGGATCATCAAGTCTTTCTCTTCTTGTAAGTGCTCTACCCAAAGTTTTACAGTCTATATTGAAGTCAACACAAGTTTGTCTCATCAAACGAGCCTTTCTCAACTGATGACTTACTAAGGAGGTTGTAATAACCCTCCGAGCAACTCTCTTATCTTTTTCTCTGCTAGTCTTCCCAATGTTATTGAGAGCATTGAAAAGATTTTTCACAACAATGGCATTTCTCTCCATTTTTTTGTTCACACGAATCTTCAATTTCACAAGCACAAGTCTCATCTTTTGCATCTTTAACAACTACACAAAAATTTGACATTTCTCAACCAATGTCTTGTTTTGAAAAAATTGATCATAAAGTCTTGAAGCCCACAACCTAATGGTTCTATGTGACCTCTTTCCTTCCCAATTATTCATAATGTTCTCCTCAATTTCAATTAACCATTTAGGTGTTTTTGAAAGCCCCGAATTTGAAGATTGATTATCTTTATTACAAGGGACTTCATTTCACATATAATTTGGAGATGTATAACATTCATGTCGTTCTTGTGCAACATTTTCGTTCCCAAAGTCTACATTTTCAATCTCCATCTGTGCATTTTCAAATTGAACATCCTCTTCACTTACAACTACATTTACGGGGTCACCTTGATTAATGGTTAACATACCTTCTCTCCTTCTTCGGTGATTTTCCTTATCTTTTTCCCTATATGCCTGAATTTTGTCATCTGTCAGCTTCCTCTTACGTTTAGCCTTTCGACGACTAGTGCTTCCCATGGTGAAACCACAAGTCGACAAAAATCAAACAATGGGCCCCAAATCACATTTTTTGTTTTGCAACACGTGAAAAAAGTATAAAATCCCGTGATTGTCTACTCTGTGGGGACAGGGAATATTTTCGTCAAATATTGCCTAGCAAAAATTGGGTACCCGATATTCCCCGACTGATGAAAAAATAGCAGGAGCAAATGAAAACAATTGAACTTTTACATATATTTATGTATATAATATATATAAAAAAGAGGCATATGATATATATAATGTATATTATATATGTAGTAATGTGGTCGGCTAAATCTTTGTATTAAATGTGCCTTTTACAGGCGTCGTAAACCCTAGCTATGCAAAAATGGACACTTTGAAGAATAGTTCACTGGAGGTAGAGAGAGACTCCCTAGGGGTCCTAACGTGTGATAAGGGGTCATGGGGACTCCCTAGGGGTCACGATGTGTCAAAAGGGGTCACGATGATTCCCTAGGGGTCCTAGTACACTTTATCATGTGTTAGGACACCTAGGGAGTCCTCGTGACCCCTTTTAACACATTGGAACGCTCAAGTGTGTCATAAGGGGTCTTTTTGACTCCCTAGGGTTCCTAACGCGTGATAAAGCGTACTAGGACCCCTAGGGAGTCATCGTGACCCCTTAAGACACACTTGAGCATTCTAATGTGTCAAAAGGGGTCACGATGACTCCCTAGGGGTCCTAGTATGCCTTATCATGCGTTAGGACCTCTAGGGAGTCCCTGTGACCCCTTTTGACACATTGAAATGCTCAAGTGTGTCTTAAAGGGTCCTACGACCCCTTGTGACACACTAGAGCATTCCAATGTGTCAAAAGTGGTCACGATGATTCCCTAAGGGTCCTAGTATGCTTTATCACGCATTAGGACCCCTTAAGGCACACTTGAGCATTCCAATGTGTGAAAAGGGGTCATGGGGACTCCCTAGGTGTCCTAACGCATAATAAAGCATACTAGGACCCCTAAGGAGTCCCCGTGACCCCTTTTAACACATTGGAATGCTCAAGTGTGTCTTAAGGGGTCCTATGACCCCTTAAGGCACACTTGAGCATTCCAATGTGTCAAAAGGGGTCACGGGGACTCCCTATCTATCCTAGGACCCCTAGGGAATCATCGTGACCCCTTTTCACACATTGGAATGCTCTAGTGTGTCATAAGGGGTCCTACGACCCCTTAAGACACACTAGAGCATTCTAATGTGTCAAAAGGGGTCACGGGAACTCCCTAGGTGTTCTAACATGTGATAAAGTGTACTAGGACCCTAGGGAATCATCGTGACCCCTAGGGAATCATCGTGACCCCTTTTGACACATTGGAATGCTCTAGTGTGTCATAAGGGGTCGTAGGACCCCTTAAGACACACTTGAGCATTCCAATGTGTCAAAAGGGGTCATGATGACTCCCTAGGGGTCCTAGTACACCTTATCATGCATTAGGAACCCTAGGGAGTCAAAAGGACCCCTTAAGACACACTTGAGCATTTCAATGTGTCAAAAGCGGTCAGGGGGACCCCCTAGGGGTCCTAGTACACGTTAGGACCCCTAGGGAGTCCCCCTGACCCCTTTTGACCCCTAGGGAGTCCTAATGCATTCCAAAGGGTCATGGTTCCATAGAAGTTGCATTTTGAACCCTAATGACCTCTTAACATGCCTACTGACCCCATTTCGACATGTGGTCTCCCGAGAGATCCCCATGGACCCCTTTTGCGTTCTACTAGAAAAAACTCATCCAAATTTGGTACATAGATCTTCTAACATGTCTTAATGAATTTGAAAGGGTCACTGTTCCATAGAAGTTGCATTTAGAACCCTAATGACCCCTTAATAGGCCTACACACCATGATTTGACATGTGGTCTCCCGAGACCACCCCATGGACCCCTTTTGAGTTCTACTAGAAAAAAGTCATCCAAATTTGGTACGTAGGTCCTTTGACATGGCTTAATGCATTCCAAAGGGTCACTGTTCCATCGAAGTCGCATTTGGAACCCTGATTTGACATGTGGTCTCCTTAGAGAACCCCATGGACTCGTTTTGAGTTCTACTAGGAAAAAGTCATACAAATTTGGTACATAGGTCCTCTAACATGTCCTAATGTGTTCCAAAGGGTCACCATTCCATCCAAGTTGCATTTGTAACCCTAATGACCCCTTAACAGGCCTACCGACCTTGATTCGACATGTGGTCTCCTGAGACCACCCCATGGACCCCTTTTAAGTTCTACTTGGCAAAAGATGTCCATATTTGGTACATAGGGTCATAGTTCCATCAAAGTTTCATTTCTAACCCTAATGACCCTTTGACAGGCCTACCGACCCCAATATGACATGAGGTATCCCGAGAGCACCCCATGGACCCCTTTCACGTTCTACTATGAAAAAGTCATCCAAATTTGGTACGTAGGTGCTCTGATATGTTCTAATGTGTTAGAAAGGGTCACCATTCCATTGAAGTTGCATTTAAAACCCTAATGACCCCTCAATAGGCCCACGGACCCCGTTTCTACATGTGGTCTCCCGAGAGCAGCCCATGGACCCCTTTCGAGTTCTACTAGGCAAAAGTCATCCAAATTTGGTATGTAGGTCCTCTAACATGATCTAATGCATTCCAAAGGGTCACCATTCCATCAAAGTTGCATTTTGAACCATATTGACCCCTTAACAGGCCTACCGACCCCGAGTCCCTGTGACCCCTTTTCACACATTGGAATGTTCAAGTGTGTCTTAAGAGGTCCTCCGACCCCTTAAGGAACACTTGAGCGTTCCAATGTGTCAAAAGGGGTCACAGGGACTACCTAGGGGTCCTAACACCTGATAAAGCGTACTAGGACCCCTAGGGAGTCCCTGTGACCCCTTTTCACACATTAGAACACTCAGGTGTGTCTTAAGGGGTCCTACGACCCCTTAAGGCACACTTGAGCATTCCAATGTGTCAAAAGTGGGTCACGGGGACTCCCTAGGTGTCCTAACATGTGATAAAGCCTACTAGGACCCCTAGGGAATCATCGTGACCCCTTTTGACACATTGGAATGCTCTAGTGTGTCATAAGGGGTCGTAGGACCCTTAAGACACACTTGAGCATTCCAATGTGTCAAAAGGGGTCAGGGGGACTCCCGAGGGGTCCTAACGCATGATAAAGCATACTAGGACCCCTAGGGATTCATCGTGACCCCTTTTGACACATTGGAACACTCAAGTGTGTTTTAAGGGGTCCTATGATGCCTTAAGGCACACTTGAGTATTCCAATGTGTCAAAAGGGGTCACGGGGACTCCCTAGGTGTCCTAACGCATGATAAAGCATACTAGGACCCCTAAGGAGTCCCCGTGACCCCTTTTCACACATTGGAACACTCAAGCATGTCTTAAGGGGTCCTACGACCACTTAAGGCACACTTGAGCATTCCAATGTGTCAAAAGGGGTCACGGGGACTCCCTAGGTGTCCTAACGCGTGATAAAGCATAATAGGACCCCTAAGGAGTCCCCATGACCCCTTTTCACACATTGGAATGCTCAAGTGTGTCTTAAGGGGTCCTACAACCTCTTAAGGCACCCTTGAGTGTTCTAATGTGTCAAAAGGGGTTAGAGGGACTCCTTAGGGGTCCTAACGCGTACTAGGACACCCAGGGAGTCCCCATGACCCCTTTTGATACATTGGAATGCTCAAGTGTGCCTTAAGGGGTCGTAGGACCCCTTAAGGCACACTTGAGCATTCCAATGTGTTAAAAGGGGTCACAAGGACTCCCTAGGTGTCCTAACGCGTACGCTTTATCACACGTTAGGACACCTAGGGAATCCCTGTGACCCCTTTTGACACATTATAATGCTCAAGTGTGCCCTAAGGGGTCCTACGACCCCTTAAGGTACACTTGAGCATTCTAATGTGTCAAAAGGGGTCAGGGGTACTCCCTAAGGGTCCTAACGTGTACTAGGACACCTAGGGAGTCCCCATGACCCCTTCTGACACATTGGAATGCTCGAGTGTGTCTTAAGGGGTCCTTCAACCCATTAAGACACACTTGAGCATTGCAATGCATCAAAAGGGGTCACGGGGACACCTTAGGGGTCCTAGTATGCTTTATCACACATTTGGACACCTAGGGAGTCCCCGTGACCCCTTTTGACACATTGGAATGCTCAAGTGTGCCTTAAGGAACCCTTAAGGCACACTTGAGCGTTCCAATGTGTCAAAACGGGTCACGGGGACTCCCTAGGTGTCCAAATGCATGATAAAGCGTACTAGGACCCCTAAGGAGTCCCCGTGACCCCTTTTTACACATTGGAATGCTCAAGTGTGTCTTAAGGGGTCCTACGAACCCTTAAGGCACACTTGGGCATTCCAATGTATCAAAAGGGGTCACAGGGACTCCCTAGGTGTCCTAACATGTGATAAAGCATACTAGGACCCCTAAGGAGTCCCCGTGACCCCTTTTCACACATTGGAACACTCAAGTGTGTCTTAAGGGGTCCTATGACGCCTTAAGGCACCCTTGAGCATTCCAATGTGTCAAAAGGGGTCAGGGGAACTCCTTAGGGGTCCTAACACATACTAGGACACCCAGGGAGTCCCCATGACCCCTTTTGACACATTGGAATGCTCAAGTATGCCTTAAGGGGTCGTAAGACCCCTTAAGGAACACTTGAGCGTTCCAATGTGTCAAAAGGGGTCACAAGGATGCCTTAGGGGTCCTATTACGCTTTATCACATGTTAGGACACTTAGGGAGTCCCCGTGACCCCCTTTGACACATTGGAATGCTCAAGTGTGCCTTAAGGGGTCCTACGACCCCTTAAGGCACACTTGAGTGTTCCAATGTGTCAAAAGGGGTCTGGGGGACTCCCTAAGGGACCTAACATGTACTAGGACACCTAGGGAGTCCCCATGACCCCTTTTGACACATTGGAATGCTCTAGTGTGTCTTAAGGGGTCCTACGACCCCTTAAGACACACTAGACCATTGCAATGTTTCAAAAGGGGTCACGATGACTCCCTAGGGGTCCTAGTATGCATTAACACATGTTAGGAACCCTAGGGAGTCAAAAGGACCCCTTAAGACACACTTGAGTGTTCTAATGTGTCAAAAGGGGTCACAGGGACTCCCTAGGGGTCCTAGTACACGTTAGTACCCCTAGGGAGTCCCCCTAACCCCTTTTGACACATTGAAATGCTCAAGTGTGCCTTAAGGGGTCGTAGGACCCTTTAAGGAACACTTGAGCATTCCAATGTTTCAAAAGGGGTCAGGGGGACTCCCTAGGTGTCCTAACGTGTGATAAAGTGTACTAGGACCCCTAAGGAGTCCCCATGACCCCTTTTGATACATTGGAAAGCTCAAGTGTGCCTTAAGGGGTCCTACGACCCCTTAAGGCACACTTGAGCATTCCAATGTGTCAAAAGGGGTTAGGGGGACTCTGTAAGGGTCCTAATGCATACTAGGACACCTAGGGAGTCCCTATGACCTCTTTTGACACATTGGTATGCTCAAGTGTGTCTTAAGGGGTCCTAAAACCCCTTAAGACACACTAGAGCATTCTAATGTGTCAAAAGGGGTCACGGGGACTCCCTAGGTGTCCTATCACATGATAAAGTGTACTAGGACCCCTAGGGAATCATCGTGACCCCTTTTGACACATTGGAATTCTCTAGTGTGTCATAAGGGGTCATAGGACCCCTTAAGACACACTTGACCATTCCAATGTGTTAAAATGGGTCGCAGGGACTCCCTAGGGGTCCTAACACGTGATAAAGCATACTAGGACCCCTAGGGATTCATCGTGACCCCTTTTGACACATTGGAATGGTCAAGTGTGTTTAAGGGGTCCTACGACCCCTTAAGACACACTTGAGAATTCCAATGTTTCAAAAGGGGTCTCAATGACTCCCTAGGGGTCCTAGTATGCCTTATCATGCGTTAGGAACCCTAAGGAGTCAAAAGGACCCTTTAAGACACACTTGAGCGTTTCAATGTGTCAAAAGGGGTCACGGGGACTCCCTAGGGATCCTAATGCACGTTAGGACCCCTAGGGAGTCCCCCTAACCCCTTTTGACCCCTAGGAAGTCCTAATGCATTCCAAAGGGTCATGGTTCCATAGAAGTTGCATTTTGAATGCTAATGAGCCCTTAACATGCCTATTGACCCCATTTCGACATGTGGTCTCCCGAGAGCTCCCCATGGACCCCTTTTGTGTTTTCCTAAGAAAAAGTCATCCAAATTTGGTACATAGGTCCTATGACATGTCTTAATGAATTTGAAAGGGTCACCATTCCATAGAAGATTCATTTAGAACCCTAATGACCCCTTAACAGGCCTACACACCATGATTCGACATGTGGTCTCCCGAGACTACCCCATGGACCCCTTTTGAGTTCTACTAGAAAAAAGTTATCCAAATTTGGTACGTAGGTCCTCTGATATGTCCTAATGCATTCCAAAGGGTCACCATTCCATCAAAGTCACATTTGGAACCCTAATGACCCGTTAACAGGCTTACCGACCCTGATTCGACATGTGGTCTCCTCAGAGAACCCCATGGACCCTTTTTGAGTTCTACTAGGAAAAAGTCATACAAATTTGGTACATAGGTCCTCTAACATGTCCTAATGTGTTCCAAATGGTCACCATTCCATCCAAGTTGCATTTTTAACCCTAATGACCCCTTAACAGGCCTATCGACCCTGTTTCAACATGTGGTCTCCTAAGAGCACCCCATGGACCCCTTTCGAGTTCTACTAGGAAAAAGTCATCAAAATTTGGTATGTAGGTCCTATGACATGTCCTAATGCATTCCAAAGGGTCACCATTCCATCAAAGTTTTATTTGGAACCCTAATGACCCCTTAACAGGCCTACCGACCCCATTTTGACACGTGGTCTCCTGAGAGCACACCATGGACCCCTTTCGAGTTTTACTAGGCAAAATCATCCAAATTTGGTACATAGGTCCTATGACATATCCTAATGCATTCCAAAGAGTCACCGTTCCATTGAAGTTTCATTTGGATCCCTAATGAGCTCTTAACAGGCCTACCGACCCCGATTCGACATGTGGTCTCCCGAGAGCACCCCATGGACCCCTTTCGAGTTCTACTAGGAATAAGTTATCCAAATTTGGTACGTAGGTCATTTTATATTTCCTAATGCATTCCAAAGGATCACCATTTATCGAAAGTTTCATTTGGAACCCCGATGACCCCTTAAGTCACCTATCGACCCTAAATCCCACAATGGTCTCCCAAGAGCACCCCATGGACCCTTTTCAAGTTTGACTAATCAAAATTCATCTAAATTGTGGAGTTAGGTCCTTTGACATGTCCTAATGCATTCCAAATGGTCACCATGCATCAAAGGTTGTCTCACGAGCCCTGATGACCCCTTAAGATGCCTAGCGACACTGATTGGACATGTGGTCTCCTGAGAGCACCCCATGGACCCTTTTCAAGTTTGACTAGGAAAAAGTCATTAAAATTTGGTACATTGGTCCTTGGACATGCCCTATTGCCTTCCAAATGGTCACTGTACATCCGAAGTTGCCTCACAAACCCTAATTACCCCTTAAGACATCTAGCGACCCCGATTCGACCTGTTGTCTCATGAGAGGATCTGTTATAACTTAAATTAAATATTAAAATAATATATAAAATATTTGAAAAAATATAATATTTAATAGACTAAATATATAATATATATTAGATATTACATTTAATATATATTATCAAATATCCAATATATTAATGTCCTATTCATTTTATATATTATATATATTAGACATTATATTATATACGTGCAACAATATTTAATATAATATATATATATATATATATATATATATATATATATATATATATATATATATATATATATATATATATATATATATATATACACATATATATATATTATGTAACATTTATATTATAATATAAAAATATTGCATTTAATATAAATCTGAACAGACTATATACTTAGGTCATTTAAATTGATATTATCGAATATATAATATAAATAAATAATATATATAATATATATACTATATAATATAAAATATAAAACATAAATATAAAATATACAAATTATTGATTGTCAGGGTGAAAGAAAAAAACATCAAAATTAAAGGGAAATAAAAAAAGAGTGGGAGGGGGAAACTTTTCAAAATTCAAATTCAAACAAAATCGGGTACATGAAAAAATTGGGTACCCAATTTTTTCGGGTACCCGATTAGGCTTGGTAATAGCTTTGGGAAAACCAAAGCCCCATGGTCAATGCTGAAGGTGTGCAAAAAATGTGTCTTTTCTCTATTTTTCTTATATCGACACTTCGACCATTAGGTTGACGACTTTTTTTCCACCCGATTTCGATAAAATGAAAAGGGTTTTTTTGGATGATTGTTAGTTTTCCATCGATATAAGTGCTGTCAGATTTTGAATTTGTTAAGTATTTATTAGTTATTTTCTAGTTCACTTATGTCTAAAGTCCTGATTGACATACTGATGGAAAATGGCTATAACTTTCAAACCGTATAACATTTTTGAAATCTGAAAGATGCGTCACATTCTATGCTTCGTCTAGTATAATAAAAAATTTAAAAAAATTGAATTATGATAAGTTTTCAATGAGTAAAGGTGGTCAGACACGAGAGTTTTTAAATTCTAAAAGCACTATAGCAAAAAAATCATAATTAATTATTTGTTTAGAATAAAAATACAAAAAAATATGCGTCACATCTGGGCATGAGTCAACTACTTATATATAGAATATTATAAAAAAATATTATCATTTTCTTTTGATTAGGGTGGTGAGACATACACATACTTCTTATTTTTTTGCTGAAATGTTTGTAGTGCTGCATTGCAATCTATACTTTTTACCAATCATATTAATTTTATTTCAAAAAAGGCTTAGTAGTTTAGAAACTAAATTCAATTTCCTACAAATTATGTTCTTACAACTTTTTGATATTAGGTAGATAACTAGTTCATTTTCTCATGTCAAGTTGACTAATCTTGATTTTCTGATTTTTCATTGCCACTTAAGGGCATAGTTTGGCCCCTCATGATCCTGCACATACCCGTATCCAAAAAGGAAGTCTTCTTGGTTTGATGTAGAACCAAATGAGTAGAGGGGCCCTCTTTCATCGACTAAGTAACCAGAAATAGATTTTCGTCACACTTCCTTTGTTTAGCCTTCCCATATTCCAGTTCCTCCTAGAGAGTGTTGAAGAAAGAAGGTATTTTCTCCATCACCTACCTATTAAAATTGACCACTTCCACTTATTTTTTAGTGACCTTTTTTTTGTTGGTTTTGATATTGTCCAAGGCCCAAAGAAACTCTTATTCTTCCTCATCTGATGGAATGATAAATGTCATCTCATGAATTTATTATTTCACGATTTACCAATTATCTGATTTCTGTGCCAGTTCTCAACAAAAACCTCCCAAACACTATAATCTACACTAGTATGAGACCAAATGACCACTTTGGCTTCATCCTCCACATTATCTTAAATTTTTTGATTTGGTAGTCAGCACCTCTTTGTAGATTCCTGACATGGCTTAACTGCCTCCTGTGGGTTGAGTTAAATTTGACATTTGTATTGAGTATTGATAGTTCAAGCTTTTGGTGTAATGGAAAATGATTCTAAAAATTAGTATCAGAACCTTGGGTCATGGGTTTGAGTCTCCCTTTAGTGGATGCTAAAGGCTCAGTCAGGGCTGAGGGTGAGATTGTTGACTTGGTGGTCAACACCTCCTTGGAGATTCATGACATAGCTTAACCGCCTCCTATGGGTCTGGTTAAATCTAACATCTATATCAGACATTGATTGTTTGATCTTTTGGTGCAATGAAAAATAATTCCAATAAAATTATATTAATCTTATTTATGGTTATATGAAATTGAGCATTTAGCCACTTGATAATGACATTCTAAAACTTTTATAGGATGCATAACTTGTCAAATTTATTCACAATGAAAGAATACCCCTGAAGTTCATCTGGAGTGGTGGGGTAATGGAAGTAGGGAGGGGAAATATTTTGACGGATCTTGGGGACATATTGATAAGTTTTACTAAAATAAATAAAAGAAGGGGGACTATGAGCCTAACAGGAAGGTTTAATAGGGGTATTTTTTGGGGCCCATTCCAACCTTGTTGACCAAGAGGAAGAAGTTCATCCTAAAATTTAACAATTATTTTTTCATAAATCTTTTAGATTATATTCCTCAAGGGATTGACCCTATTCTAGTTAGGAGGGGGAGTAAAATGTGATAGGCAGGGAAGACTTAGTACTATCAACAAGGTTACTTAACTCCATGGTTAGATGGTGATTTGTAGGGCCTACCTCTAGGGTCATAGCTTGATGGAAATTATAGAGAAAAATGATTAAACCTTGATGAAGTGTGGGGAAATCATTATTTACTTTAAACCTAAATGAGACATGAAAGAAGGAACTCAGAAAGCAAAATTGAGCTTTACATTATGCCCAATATGGTTTAGCATAGGAAAAAGATGTGAGTGAAAGAATTTGAACCTGCCTTCAAGGGTGATAAACTTTATCAATACGAGATATGTCTTTCTATTTGCCAAGAAGTTCTTCACTGTTGAATTTTTTTTGCAAATAAGGAATATTTTTACCTAGGCAAAAATAATTCTTGAGGTCATATTTTTAATACCCATTAGAATTTCTTGGAATGGTATTTCCTTTTACAACCAAAGTAGTAGCTTTCACAATCAATTCCACCAAGACCACAAAGGAGAAACCTCCATTATTAACCTTCCCTTGGTCTAAAGAATTCAAAAATTTCTCAAAAATCTCTAGCTTGAAACCCTTCATACCCTCAATATAATTATCCACACGGGAAGCTTGTAAAATAGGCCAAAAGGTATTGTTTTTCTTCTATACAATATGAAAAAGAGGATCACATAAAAGGTCTAGTTTCCCATACAAAAATTTGGAATAAAAAATAAGATCAAGAAAAACATGATTAAGACAACTTAAAATATGCCAATGCAATTGTTACCCTAATTTTCATATCCATGCAAATTTGGCCAAAATCTACTCTAGGGTCTCTGTTTTTCCCCTGCCATGCATCCTTGAAATTTTCATGAATTTATCTCTTGTTTCCTGGCCTCTGCAATCTTTTTAATTCCCTGGTCTGCAGTTTAAATATTTGAAAAAGTAGCCATTGGTGCTAAATTACCCCTCCAAACCCTAGCCTTCATTCTATTTGGCTATTACTTTATCGGAAACTTAAAGTCCTAATATCCATGTGGTTTATTTTTTCCCTTCGATCGCTAGTTCTCTAAGTTCTCCAGTGGTTACCTTTTCCTTTCAGTGAACTAGCCACTATAGTGTTTCTCCTGATCATGAGATAAATTAGCGGTGCCCTTAAGTATTTAGCGACTCTACAGATTGCCCTTCAGTCGGGCATTCACTAACGATAACCCCAAGTTGGACTTTAGACTTAGTAATTCTGCGAGTGCCTTGTTCACGTATTCTTCAGACCTAACCAAGGTTAAGATTTTTATTCAATGACTGAGTGATTTTCCTTTGGCCGTGCATTTGCTAAAACTTTCAAAGTTAAATTTGCAGTGGGGTCCCAGTTGATGAGATCAATGGTTGTCGTAAGATCTCATAGCATGTGTCAAACGCTTATGATCTTACGACAACCATCGATCTTCCCTTTTCTCAGCGCTTCAAGCTTTTGTGGGTCCACTGCCACAGTGTCCTACTTGGAGGCTTTTTATTGGTCGAGGGATGATGACTTGTATTTTTTTAGTGGGCCTAGGGATGTTAGAAGCTTGGAAATCTATGGCTAGCATGTGTTCTCATGGTATGTGTTAGAGGTATGCAATTTTCAGACAACCATTGATCCTCCTTGGTGATGCAGCTCTTCATACCTAGCAGCTCCACTGCTATGTGTATGTGAACGATGGCTTCTCATTGGTCCACATGGTAGTGATTCGGTAGTGAGTCAGTGGGACTAGGTTTCCAGTATTTTAAAAGGCTCTGACATCCACTAAGGATCAATGGCTGGCGCATGTCCGCAAGGAATCTTTTTGACACATGCAATCATGCACCCGCCTTTGATCTTACTTTATCTCCAAGCTTCTTTAGTGGGTCCTTTCTTCTGACATGCTTGAATTTGATTGGTTGTTGCATGCTGATGAGGACTTCTAGGTAGACCGATGTGTCAGTGGGGTCATAGCTTGATGAAGATCTACGATGGGTGTATCATCTAAAAGAATATTTGAGGGGTATGAGATCTTGTGCCTGTCGTTGGATTAGAACCTTGTCTTAAGTGGGTTTAATGTCAGAGAAGTGCTGAGGTGTTACTGATGAGGTGGTTAGAGCAAATAAAAGATTGACAGGTGGCAAGTCTAGGCCCAGGTTTGACAAATATTTGGCAGCCCCAATAACTTCACTTTGGTCACTCATTCACAGGATAAGATAGCAATGCTCTAAATGATCTAGCAAGTGCGAGAGTGTGTGTATTCGCAAAATCACAAAATTAATTAGTGAAGCCCTAAAGTTCTCAGCTACCTAGTGATTGTCTTCGGTTGCCAGTTCACCAAATATAAGCCAGAATTCTCATGAGTGGTTAAGGGAGTATTCTACAAATCAGTGAATAAAGGGGGTTTCTTTTGTTCACTTAATGTAACCAAGGTTATTAGAAAGACCTGATGATTTAGCAAAAAGCCTTGTTCACTGAATTGCTTAACCAGACCAGGGTAAGCCAAAGGATCTCGCAACTTAGAATTCTTCAGTCGCATAGTTGCTAAATGACTTAGAGGAGGAAAAGTTCAAGGTGGGTCCAAAATAATAGATATGCTGACATGCTCAGTTCTCATTGGTCATGATATGCTGATATGGGCTCTGACTTTTCAAGAGGGTTTACGACAATTGTGAAGCCGATCTAAGCCATCCATTTGGCGGGAAGAAAAGGATATCGACAGGCACATTTTAAAATGACCGGCTAGCCATTAGTTTTCAAAATTCAAATGTGTCTAAGAGGTTTTTCACTAGTATTTGATTTGGAGGCCACAAGCAACAAGGTAGCTTAGAAAATTTATGTCTCCAGGACATTTGCAGTTGAAAGAAGATGATGAGGAAGTCTGGGTAGCTGTCATGGGTCGATTCTTGTCTAAGAAAAGTACCAGCTTGAGCATTCATGGTGAGACTTTGTGCAGGAAAGCAAATGAATCTAGGTTGTTTGTCTGCAAGTTGATAGTAATACAAAGATGGGCACATAATATCTGATCGTCCATAGTATTAAAGAGATGTATTTATGATCAGATTTGATGGCAGTTAGGGTTTTTTATTCTAATGTGAAAATCTTGTAACCCTAGTTAGGTTTTTGACTCCTGCCTACGTGCAGTTGAGTATGTATATATTGTTTTTTGGAGCTTTTGAGCAAAAGAGTTGGACAATTGTAGAAGAAATTCATTTTTCTTAAGGGTCATCTATGGTATCATCTCTACCCTCTAGCTTATATAGTTGTATTTCTCCCATTGATTATTCAAATATTGCAGAGGTATTTTGTGACAATCCTTCATGTCCCTATGCTTCCCTGTTTGGGTCATCTCTTATTGGATCAAAGTATATGTATGTTTTTCAATGATAACTTAGGGTTCCTGATCCCTCTTAATTTTTGTGATTTTGTGTGTTATTGTGTTTGATCAGAATTAGATGCTTTTGTGGGCATACTTCAGCCCCCTAATAGTCTTGTCTCATTCCACCAATTTGTAGAAGTGAATGTTTTCTTGCAGGTCATAAATTGTGTCTTATGTTCAGACCCTTCTATGAAACCCTTATGCAAGCCTATTCAGTAAGTTGCGATCTACTAGACCTAAGCCTTTCATTGGTTATATTCCTCTATACTGAGATCGAATCCCTAATTTTGGTGCATCACCTAGTAGGTAGTTTTCTTTCAGTCATTTCCCTTTCCAAGCATTCCTTCTATCCCTTTCCCTCAAAATTTTACTTTTCCTATCTAAAAGCAAATTAAGGTGATTATCCAAGAGGAACTAGCCTAGAACCTAGAGGTCTCATCTTAGTTAGCATGGGTCCCATAACCTAGAGATGATTCCCATGTTATACTAGGTTATCAAGACTACGAGAGCTTGAGACAAAGGTGCAAACTTAGTGTATAACAATTCTGGCATGCCCGGTGGGACAGTAAAAGATTCAAGGAAATTCATTTTTTATTATGCTATCTCTGATATACAAATTGCATACTATAGAATTTTAGAAGTTTTTCTATCAAGTATATCTGGCGGCTCCATTGGTGGAAGGATTCAAGACAACCTTGTTCAAGGTTTATGAGAAAGATTGAGACTAGGAGCTCTAAGCCCACTAAATTTTTAGAGTTTCCCTCAAGAAGAAGTCACAAAGGCAGGTCAACTCAAAGGACATCCCCTACAAGGAGAGTTCAATCAACACCTCCTAATACTTTAGAAAGGATATCTTTTCCCTTTCATTCCAGAAGAAGAGGCAAATCTCTAACTAGAGATCTAGAAGAGGATTCAAATTCAGTAGCAAATTCAGCTCACATAGTTGTTAATCTTCAGATTCCAACTCCTACAATGGAAAGACCATTTGCATTTGCACCTTTCAATTAGGGTAGCCCATTGGCCTTTTCTCAACATCATGATGTGCCCTTGGTGGCACTAAAGATTATACCTAATTTCACTGGTGAAGGGTAGACAACTACTTTTGAACACATAAGAGATGTGACCACCATCTGTAGCATACACAATATTACTGAAGAAGATGTGGCCACAAAATTATTAGCAACCTCTCTAAAAGGTAAGGCTTTAGAATGGTTTAGAAATCTAATTGTTGGTTCCATTACTTCATGGGATGAGTTAGGGGATGCATTAAGTAAGCATTTTGAGGATAAATCAGATAACTTGTCTCTAGTTGAGCAGTTAAAAACTATTAAGAGAGACCCTCAAGAGCAAATGATAGATTACAATAGTAGATTCCTTAAAACATGGAATAGAATTCTAGTCTCTATAAGACCATCAGTTGACCATGCTTTTCTTTACTACTTACAAAGTTTGAATGGTCAAATCTCTATCATGATCTAGTCTATGGTTGGTACTTCTTTATCCCAGGCTTTTGACATAGCTGTCAGGGCTGAGAATTGTTTGATTCAAGCAATCATGATTGCTAGGAGACCTCCAATGCTCATCTTTCCTAGCCTTCAGCCCATTGCACCTACCCAAGTACCTCCATTTACCCCTATTCCCACCATATTAGCACCTCAGGCTAGTACTAGTAGTCAAGAGTTGAGAGCTAGTTTCTCTCAAGAGCTAAAAGAGATAAAGAATAGCCAAGAAAGTAGTAAGCAATAAATGACCAATTTGTTGCAGACCTTGAATAAAGAGGTCACAAATCTAAAGAAACAAGGTCAAGGAATTAGATCGCCATTTCAGCCACAAGGCCAAGGTCGTAATCAGCAATATCAAAATCAAGGACAACCTTATCAACAAAATAGGCCACCATACCAAGGAGGCTATCAAGGATAAAGACAAAGCTTCAATCAGAGACCGTTCCAACTATATAGCCCTGCACCTCTAAATTCTACAAATCCAGTGAGGAATATGGTTCCTAGTCAAAATAATATGGCTATGGATAATGAATGGTGCTTTCCTTTTAATTAGCCTCACAATCGGGCTACATGCTCAAATGGATGGATGAACCAAGCTCTAATGGTTCAAAATGCCTCACAAGCTCAATCAAAGGCTTCATTTAGTGGCTCAGCTCCTCAATAGGAATCACAAGAGAATGAGATTGCTCTCTTCAATTAGGAGCAACCAGACTTCAATGGAGTCAATGATGAAGCTACTTTTGTTGCCTATACAAGAGCAAAAAGAAGAGCTCAAGACATGGAGATAGAAGATTCCAATGCCAAAGCCACTACATCTGTAGAGCCACTGCAACAAGCTAATCCCATCACACCTAAGGAGGCTCTTGTCATTACAAGCAAAGAGGGCTAGATTTTCAAAGAGATGGAGCCTGTCATGCCAAAGACATAAAAAAGAGTACACACTATGACACCATTTAATATTATAGATAACATGAAGAAGGTGAATGTCACCATGTCCATGTGGGACTCTTTGGCTCTTCTAGGACAACTTGAAATTTTGAAGAAGGCCATGACAGAGGTGACAACTCCTCAACCTACAAAACAAGCTGCAAAGCCAGTGTTGGTTAACATTGATCAAGAAAAGGAGGCTCCAAGCAGCAACTCCATGGCCAATGCCATTCAAGGTAGGAATTCAAAGCCACCTCCCTTTTATGTATCTTTAATCATTGGAAAATATTTAGTACATAATTGTATGGTAGATAGTGGAGCTACTAGCACTGTAATGCCCAAGAAAGTAGCTGACCAATTAGGACTAAAATATGAGCCCTTTCAAAAGAAGGTTACCCAACTTGATGTGTCCTCAGTCAATACTATTTGTGTGGCCAAGGATACCAGTCTGATCCTTCATGCTAGTCCTAATTTTTCAATCCTCCTTGATATATATATATCATAGATCTCCCTCCATTATTTTCTATATGTCTTTCAAGGGAGTTTACAGCTAAGATAGGAGGCTACCTATCTTCTGACTGGTCTCACATGATTTTTCATACAAGGTATGGGACCAAGGTCACCATTAAGTCAGAACCATTGGCAACACACCATATAGAGCCATATGTGTCCAATACCATCAATGTAAACTGCCCCATATTTGATGAAAATGACTTCCAAACTATTAGTGAAGCAAACACAAAGATAGAGAGTATCCCTAATATTCTTCTAGATGAAAGAGCTTCAGAGGCCCAAGAAAATCTTGTTTGGGATTTTGGTTTGGGAAATTATCTGATACAAGAAAGTGGGTTAAAAGAGCCAAGCCTTCTCAAAGAGGACACTGATTCAGAGGATCAGAGCAATCAGGTTTGGGAACTATTTTTTGATGGAGCTAGAAGTAGACATGGTTCTAGTGGCAGTGCTATGCTAGTGTCCCCAAAAGGAGAAAAGTATTATACTATCTTTAGATTCGGTTCCTCCTACACTAGCAATAGTGTAGAGTATGAAAGTTTAGTCAATGGACTAGAGTGGGCTAGAAAAAGAGGGATTAAGGCCTTAAAAGTTTATGGTGATAGTGAGTTAGTTGTCAGCCAAGTAAGAGGGATAAGTGCAACCAAGAATGATACTTTGAGAGAATACACGCATAGAGTTTGGGATGCAATTGAAGATTTCCATGCTTCCAATATTGTTGCCATCCCTAGAAAATTAAATCAAACTGTAGATAGGTTAGCTGCTATTGGATCTTAGTATGATATTCCAAATAGCATCTCAAAAGAAAGGGATCAACAACATATCAAAGTGATTGTCAGACCATCTATTCCTAATAATGATGTTAATTGGTAGGTGTTTGACTTTGATGAACAAATTCTACAGTTCTTGTTTGAAGAAGATGTTTTTTCAAGGCATAATCAAGATAGGTTATCACAAAATTATGGTGATCAAGTGATACAATTGAAGTCCAATAAGATGCCTAGAGGTATTGTTACCTTAGAGACTATCTTCAAAAAGGATGATGAAGTTAAGAAGAGAAAAGCTGGCCTAGTAGTCCAACAAGAACATTGTGTTGAACTAGAGTTGGAACTAGGTAAGAGCTTACAATTTGGAAAAGTAAACACTGAATTGGAAAAGAAAGATTGCACACAATTATTCAAGGAATTCAGTGATGTTTTTGCATGGAAATATGAGGACCTCAAAGGTTTTGATCCTGCCCTTGCTCAACACACTATTGAATTAGAGCCTAATGCCAAACCAGTGAGGCAGAAGAAAAGGCCTGTTAATCCTAAGCTTGAGGCACATATGCATAAAGAGGTGCTCAAACTAATAGAAAGTGGTATCATCTACTCCATCAAGCATACTAGTTGGGTTTCCAACCTTTTTCCTATCAGCAAGAAGAATGGGGAGCTGAGGTTATGTGTTGACTTCAAGGATCTTAACAGAGCTTCTCTAAAGGATTGCCATCCACTACCTTCTATGGAACAAATCTTACAATGTGTCTCTGGATCAGAGATATTTTCATTATTGGATCGCTATTCAGGATACAATCAGATCCTGGTTAATGAAGAGGATCAATACATGATTGCATTTACAACCAAGTGGGGAACCATGGCATATCAAAAGATGCCCTTTGGTTTGTCAAATGCAAGTGCTACATTTCAAAAGGCAATGGATATGACCTTTAAAAGCCTCATGTACAAGTTTGTATTGGTCTACTTAGATGACATAACTATCTATTCAAAGCATGCAGTAGATCACATCAAACATTTGAGGAAGATTTTTGAAACGTGTAGAGAGTTTGGGATATCTCTTAATCCCAAGAAATGTGTGTTTGCAGTTCATGAAGGAAAATTATTGGGATATGTAGTATCCAAAGAAGGGATCATAGTAGATCCTGAGAGAATTGCAGCCATCTTAGAGCTACCCCTACCACATAACAAGAAAAGTCTCCAATCTTTCATAGGAAAGATTAATTTTGTTAGGAGGTTCCTGCCTAACATTACAGATTTACTCAAGCCTTTGACAACCATGCTAAATAAGGGTTCAGCTTTTAGCTAGACCAAAGAAGGGAGAGTTAATTTCCAAGCTATCAAAGAGGCCTTCATAGAAGCTCCTACCCTCTTAAATCTGAATTTTAGTAAGGATTTTATCCTTTATGCTTATGGAGGTCATGATGCTATATCTGCAATGTTGACTCAAGAAAATTTAGATGGATTGGAGCAACCTATTGCTTTCTTTAGCAAAGGTTTAGAGGAGTATGAATAGAGATACTCTTTCTTAGAGAAACATGTACTTGCTATGGTAAAAAGCTTTAAAAAGTTTAGATATTTGTTGACCCATTGCAAGGTACACTTGAAGGTTACTCATCCAACTGTCAAAGAATTTTTTCTTTCCAAGGAACTAAATGAGAAAAGAGCTAGTTGGATCACCAAGGTGATGGAATATGACATAGATATTCAAACTACCAAGATGGTTAGAGGAAGAGGTCTTTGTGAGAATTTGGCAGAGGATGAAAGTTCAAAGAAATCAGAGCAAATAGATGCATCTTTGGTGGTGCATGATACAAAAGAATAAGCCAAGGCAACAAGCTGGTTGCCTAATATGATCAATTATATGAAGACAAGACAATGTCTTGTAGATTTGGATTCAGCAAAAAGAATGTATTATAGATTGCAATCTGTTCCTTTTGTGTTGATTGATGAAGTTCTTTTCAGAAAGGATCACGATGGTGTCCTTTTAAGATGCATAGATTCGAAAAAGGTAGTAGACATCCTATTTGAGTTTCATGATGGACCTTCTGGAGGTCACTTTTCTCCTAGGACTACTACTTTTAAAGTCATGGGGGATAGGTACTATTGGCCATCTATCTTTAAGGATAGTCATGAGTATGTGAGAAGATGCATCAAGTGTGCCATGTTTGCAGGAAAAGAGAGGCTTGTAGCCTTGCCCCTACAACCAATCAGAACAGAGCAACCCTTCATGAAGTGGGGTATAGATTTCATTGGAATGATCAACCCTCCATCTAGTGTAG
The DNA here is from genome assembly GCA_027943335.1 of Chamaecyparis obtusa. NCBI lineage: Eukaryota > Viridiplantae > Streptophyta > Pinopsida > Cupressales > Cupressaceae > Chamaecyparis > Chamaecyparis obtusa. The sequence continues at coordinate 203,441 of BSBK01009857.1, forward strand.
GACATAGATGGATAATTACTGCAACTGATTACTTCACCAAATGGACAGAAGCAATTGCATTAAAAGAAGCCAATGAGAGTGTTGTCCTAGGTTTTTATGATGATATAGTTCATAGGTTTGGCACTCCTGATTCCATCATTTCAGATAATGCATTAGCATTCATAGGCCTTAAAGTCTTAGAGTGGGTAGTCAAGAATGGCATCTATCTAAATACCATTTCCAATTACTACCCCCAAGGCAATGGCTTGGCTGATTCAAAAAATAAGAACTTGATTAGGATAATCAAGAAGACTCTGCAAGACAATCAGAGGGATTGGCATTCTAAAATCAAGTCTGTAGTATGGTTAGATAGAATTACCCCAAAGAAAATCATTGGTAATTCTCCTTATGTGTTAGTGTATAGCAGAGAGGCTAAGTTGTCTATTTCAACTGAATTACCAGCTTTGGACTTGGCCACTCAATATGCTATGTTTGAAGAAGGAGATCCTTTGTAGATCAGATATGCTCAGTTGATGGAATTGGAAGAGATCAAAGACAAATCAATGCAGGACATGGAATCCCATCAGATGCAGACAAAGAAAAGTTTTGATAATAGAGATAGAGTTAGAAATTTCAAGGTTGGGGATGTAGTCCTCAAATGGGATGAGTTCAGATCCAGACCTGGCAGGCATACAAAATTTGATTCATTTTGGGGTGGACCATTTATAATCATAGAATGCAAGGGATCCAACACTTTCCAGCTATCAAATCTTGAAGGAAATACCTTGCCAATATCAATAAATGGTTTCCACTTGAAGCCTTGTTTTGAGGTTAATCCCTCTCCGTAAATCTTGTAAAATTTTTCCCCATTTTCTTTCCTTGCTTTCTAGGTTAGTTCCCTATTTTCCAAGAAGTGATCTAAGCACAGTTCCATTTCTATCTCCTTGTGAGAATTTTTGAGTTTTGATAACCCCATGCCCAATGGATATGTCAAGGCCACTAATCCATGTCTAGCAGGTTGACATCCAGTAGAAGTCCCCAAAATGTAACCCTAATTTTCATATCCATGCAAATTTGGCCAAAATCTACTCTAGGGTCTCTGTTTTTCCCCTGCCAGGCATCCTTGAAATTTTCATGAATTTATCTCTTGTTTCCTGGCCTCTACAATCTTTTTAATTCCCTGGTCTACAATTTAAATATTTGAAAAAGTAGCCATTGGTGATAAATTACCCTTGCAAACCCTAGCCTTCATTATATTTGGCTATTAATTTATTAGCAACTTAAAGTCCCAATATCCACATGCTTTATTTTTTCCCTTCGGTTGCTAGTTCTCTAAGTTCTCTGATGGTTACCTTTTCCTTTCGGCGAACTGGCGATTGCAGTGTTTCTCCTAATCAAGAGATAAATTGGTGGTGCCCTTAAGTATTCAGTGACTCCGTAGATTTCCCTTCAATTGGGCATTCACTAATGGTAACCCTAGGTTGGACTTTAGACTCAGCGATTCTGTGAGTGCCTTGTTCGCGTATTCTTTAGACTTAACCAAGGTTAAGATTTCTATTCAGTGACCAAGCAATTTTCTTTTGGCCGTGCATTCACTGAAACTTTTGAAGTTAAATTTCTAGTGGGGTCCCAATTGATGAGATCAACAGTTGTCGTAAGATCTCATAGCATGTGTCAGAGGCTTGTGATTTGATGACAACTGTCGATCTTCCCTTTTCTCAGTGCTTCAAGATTTTGTGGGTCCACTGCCATGGTGTCCTACTTGGAGTCTTTTTATTGGTTGAGGGATGATGACTTGTATTTTGTCAGCGGGCCCAGGGATGTTAGAAGCTTGGAAATCTATGGCTAGTGTGTGTTCTCATGGTATGTGTCAGAGGTATGCAATTTTTAGACAACCATTGATCATCCTTGGTGATGTAACTCTTCATACCTAGCAGCTCCACTGCTACATGTATGCAAATGATAGCTTCTCATTGGTCCACATGGTAGTGATTCAGTAGTGAGTTAGTGGGATGAGGTTTCTAGCATTTTAAAAGGCTCTGACATCTGCTAAGGATCAATGGCTGGTGCATGTCCACAAGGAATCTTTCTGACACATGCAATCATGAGCCCACCGGTGATCTTACTTTATCTCTGATCTTCTTTGGTGGGTCCTTTCTTCTGACATGCTTGAATTTGATTGGTTGTTGTGTGCTAATGAGGACTTCTAGGTAGACTGATGTGTTAGTGGGGTCGTGGCTCGATGAAGATCTATGGAAGGTGTATGGTTTGAAAGAATATTTGAGGGGTATGAGATCTTGTGCCTGATGTTGGATTAGAACCTTGTCTTAAGTGGGTTCAATGTCAGAGAAGTATCGAGGTGTTGTTGATGAGGTGGTTAGAGAAAATAAAAGATTGACAGGTGGTAAGTCTGGGCCTAGGTTTGAAAAATATTTGGCGGCCCCGATAACTTCTCTTTGGTCACTCATTCATAGGATAAGATAGAAATGCTCTAAATGATCTGGCAAGTGCATGAGTGTGTGTATTCAAAAAACTGTGGAATTAATTAGTGAAGGCCTAAAGTTCTCAGCGACCTAGCGATCATCTTTGGTCACCAGTTCACCAAATGTAAGCCAGAATTCTCATGAGTGGTTAAGGGAGTATTCTACAAATCAATGAATAAAGGGGGTTTCTCTTGTTCACTTAATGTAACCAAGGTTATTAGAAAGACCTGATGATTTAGTGAAAAGCCTTGTTCATTGAATCACTTAACTTGACCACAGTAAGCCAAAGGATCTCGCGACTTAGAATTCTTCAGTCGCATAGTCTCTGAATGACTTAGAGGAGGAAAAGTTCAAGGTGGGTCCAAAACAATAGATATGCTGATGTGCTTATTTCTCATTGGTCATGATATGTTGATATGGGCTTTGACTTTTCAAGAGGGTTTACGAAAATTGTAAAGCCAATCTAAGCCATCCATTTTCTAGGAAGAAAAGGATATCGACGAGCATGTTTTAAAATGACTGGCTAGCCGTTAGTTTTCAAAATTCAAATGTGTCTAAGAGGGTTTTTGCTAGTATTTGATTTGCAGGCCGCAAGCGGCAAGGTAGCCTAGAAAATTTATGTCTCCAGGACATTTGTAGTTGAAAGACGATGATGAGGAAGTTTGGGCAGCTGTCATGGGTCGATTCTTGTCTCATAAAAGTACCAACTTGAGCATTCATGGTGAGACTTTATGCAGGAAAGTAGATGAATCCAGGTTGTTTGTCCACAAGTTGATAGTAGTACAGAGATGGGCACAAAATATCTGATCAACCATAGTATTAAAGAGATGTATTTATGATCAAATTTGATGACAGTTAGGGTTTTTTATTCTAATGTGAAAATCTTGTAACCCTAGTTAGGTTTTTGACTCCTTCCTACATGCAGTTGAGTATGTATATATTGTTTTTTGGAGCTTTTGAGAAAAAGAGTTGGACAATTGTAGAAGAAATTCATTTTTCTTAAGGGTCATCTATGGTATCATCTCTACCCTCTAGCTTATACAGTTGTATTTCTCCCATTGATTATTCAAATATTGCAGAGGTATTTTGTGACAACTTAGGGTTCCTGATCCCTCTTAATTTCTGTGTGTTATTGTGTTTAGTTTGATTTAGATGCTTTTGTGGGCATACTTCAGCCCCCTAACAGTCTTGTCTCATTCCTACACCGAGTTGCAAAAGTGAATGTCTGCTTGCAGGTCATAAATTGTGTCTTATGTTTAGACCCTTCTATGAAACACTTATGTAAGCCTATTCAGTAAGTTGTGATCTACTAGACCTAAGCCTTTCATTGGTTACATTCCTCTACACTGAGATCCAAACCCTAGTTTTAGTGCATCACCTAGTAGGTAGTTTTCTTTTAGTCATTTCCCTTTCCAAGCATTCCTTCTATCCTTTTCCCTCAAAAGTTTACTTTTCCTTTCTAAAAGAAAATTAAGGTGATTATAGAAGAGGAACTAGCCTAGAACCTGGAGGTCTCATCTTAGTTAGCATAGGTCCCACAACCTAGAGATGATTCCCATGTTATAATAGGTTATCAAGACTATGAGAGCTTGAGACAAAGGCACAAACTTAGTGTATAACAACAATACCTATTCTTGAAGGGTTTTTATTCCTTTTTTTCTTAGAATTGAGGAGTGGAATGATATTGATATACAAGAGACTAAATAAAAATAGTTCTAATCTATCCAACTAAAAAGTAGTTGTAAAAGATAATAAGGATGAATTTGAATGCACCTAAAAATGAAAATAGGAGAAATAAGTTTTCAAACCGAAATTCCTAACTGTTGGAATCCCAAAAAGACCTATAACTACAAATCTAGGACCTAAAGATTGTAACCAAACTCTACCAAATTTGAGTTGGATCTAGAGGGTACAATGAAAGAAATTTCCCTATACCAAACTTAAAGAAAGGAAAGAAACCTATACATAGGTATAAAATGACAATGGGATCCTGTACTTGGTGTTTTTTATTGAATTTTCTAGGGGTACTCCATCTGGTCCTAATCTTCATAGATATTATCTGATAGCTCCATAACCCATTCCTCCACATAAAAATATAGGGAATAAGGATAACTAAAGGGATTTTCCTTAGTTAAACCCCTATTTATGATTCAACCTTGAAAATGAAAGGAAATCACAGAAGGAGAGATGAAATAGAAACTAGATCTTAATTATAAATCACCTTATCCCTTGATGATGCAATCCTTCTTTGGATGTTATCATAATTTTCATGCAATAGCTTCATTCAAAAATAAATCACTAGAGAAATTTTTTAAATGATTGATATTATAGTTTGTCAACAATTCTTTATTATTGACAAGGTTTTGTTCTAGGAAGATAGATCACTGATGCCATAACTGCTCATGAGGCCATACACTCTATGGAGAAAATTAAAAAGGAAAGTATGATATTGAAGCTTGATATTTCCAAAGTCTATGATATGGTCTCATGGGATTTCCTCTTAGCTATTCTCATAAAGATCATTTTTTATGGGAAAATTTTCTCTTAATGAGTCTTGATTCCAATCCCCTAGGTATTATGTGCTGGTCAATGGATCTCCCAAAGGTTTCTTCTAGGGGGTATTCATAAAGGTGATCCTCTCTGTCCCTACCTATTTATTCTTTAGGTGAATTCTCTTGGTAGGAATATCTCTAGATTGATTGAGACTGGTCCTCTAGATGGGTTGAAGATGTCGATGACCCCTATTATGTTGTCTCACCAAAAGTTTGTTGATGATGCTTTGTGTTGCCTCACTTTTCACCCCATACCTATGTTGTTAAAAGTGAAAGATCTTGAAGTCATAGTCATGTCTGGTTTGGTTAGTGTCTAGTTCTAAGTCCTTCATAGGTAGGCTATCCTTGTTGGGTTTCCTTTTCTCTTGCCCTCTCATTTATAAGCCGGGTGGGTTGGTTCAAAGTGTTGTCATGTTGGGTAAGTGATAGTTCCTAACTTGGCAAGGATGTCATGTTTTCATTAATGATCTTCTCAAATGAAGGATGATTGTGAAGCTGTGATCTCCAAGCATATACTGGGGATCTAATGAAAGTCTTCTCATATGACTAATGCAATAACAAGTCTGGCATTTGAAATTTAAGAGATTCACTCCATGGGGCAGTGTATACAATCTAGTTGATAAGAGTTCTCTTGTCTTAATGTGTACACTGGTTATAAAAGTAGAGCTTGCAAGTGGAAGGCTTTGATTATAAATAAAATTTTGCAAATTTAGAAGATCTCAAGGAACATGAGTAATCTGATATGGTTCTGAAGTGTGATCAGAAGACATATTAGATACAATGATGGTGCATTCAAAAAGATTGCAGTTTGAAGTCAAAACAATGAAGATAATGCAAGGCAGAAAATGGCATAGCAACTACTCCATGAGGATTTCACACTCTTTGCATGCATTTTCTGCCAAGAACATCCCTCTACCAATAGTGCGGTCCACCTATGCTAAAGACAAAGTGGTCGCATGATCGCATGAATTTAAAACATACTATGCAATCATGCGTCAAGGTGAAATGGAAGCTCAGGTAAGTGGGAGTGTGTTTTGGTGGGACCCATGAAGGCCAACAACATAAGTGTGATGATGAGATGGAATAGTTATTAAATATTGCACCAATCATAGAGTGGTCTCATGATCACATGAATTTAAAACATACCATGCGATCATGCGACAATGGATCTCCGGGCATATGTTCCTGAAGTCATCGTAAAAATGTAAAGGCACTTAAGTTGAAAATTTAAGCACATGCAGATTAGTGGGCTCTGTTTCTCAGCAGGACCTGAGTTATGACATCGGATCGATGGTTCAAATCACCCAAAGTTTCGATCCGACGATGGTTGGTATTTCATGATGGAAAGATGCTTGAAAAATAACCAATGCAACATAGCGAGATCTTGACACCTGTCATATTCTCCTGCATAGCTCTATGGGCCCAAGAGATTTCATCTGCAGTTGTCATGCCTTGTGCATTAGTTGTTTTCTTAACCCCTTTGCAACTCTTAATGAATCTGTGGTTGCCACTTTCCCTGAATGATGTCATGTTATCTTGGTGGGGAAAGTGGGATAAAGACACATAGCAATTCTATGTCCGATGAGAAAAGACAAAATGGTTGACAACAACAAGCATTTCCAAGATCCTTCCACATGTCCAGGTGGGACCGAAGATGCTTAGAGTTGACCTATCATGCGACAATGGGTCCCACTCAGATAGAGAGGTCTGGTGGTTGGTAGGTGGATATCCAATGAAAAGGTGAAGGAAAGAGGAGTAGTCACATGATCGCATAGATTAAAATATTTCTATGCGATCGTGCAAGATTGTGCCACATGTTGTCAGCTACAGTCCAACACACATCAAATGATAGAGTAGTCACATGACTGCATGAATTTAAAACATGCTATGCGATCATGCGACCATGGAAAATCAGGCCAGTGAATGCGATCATGCGGGATTGAAGCCACATGGTGGTGGGTTTGAAAGCTTTTTGTACACGGTTAGAATATTCCTAGTTCCAAATCCATGGTCCCCTCTTTGCCACTATGGGAAGGAAGATGCTTTGCGGCTTAGCGGGAGGTGGACACGTAGCCCGTGGGTCCGAAAGAGTGGTAGATACTTAATCGATAGCTCCCCACTTTATCGCTATGGTGTGGGAAATTCTATGCAATCATGCAGGATCATGCCATGTGTACTCGCTCACTCAGTTAGTGTCTTATGCAACGCGGTGAGATTCAAGTGTTTAACGAAGCACGTGCTCTAAGTTGAGGAACTCGCATACATAAAATTGACAGTTGGAAACATAGCGAGGCCGAATGAATTGTAGCTCAATGCCATGAAACGTGTTCATTAGTATTTGAATTTTAAAATGAACTACAAAATTTAAGTTTTAATGGAAGATGTTGGTTCGATGGATAATGATAAAGTAGACAATGAGAGCCTTGAAACAAAGTGTCATAATTCTGATGTCTATTCCTATTCCTATATCTATGATTGGCTTTCCAAATTCTTTTGTTAAAGATGTCCTTTCTTGGTGCCTAGTCTTTCCAAATTCTAGAAGTTGAAATACTTGGCATTCTCATGGAGGTTGTGTATTGTAAACTCTATATATACTGTTGTAAAAGTAAATACAAAAGTCAGCAAATTCTGGTGTGAAGCTGATTGCAGAGACAATCAAGTCTAGTACCATCTATTTTTTGTCCAACTATATCTGATGTTATTTCATTGTGTTGAATTGGAAATGATGAATGAACAGAGATTTGTTTTATTGTTTTCAGTTTAGCCAATCAGTAGAATAATCAGAGAGTTATAACTGGTTGTGAAATTGCATTAGTATACTTCATCTGCATTTCATAATTTGCATTTCATAAATCATTTGCATAATTATACTTGCATACTTTTCATCTACATATCATTATGTTGTGAGATTCATAAGATTGTGGAAATCATCAACATAACATCCTTGCATTTAGATCCCTGCCTGAGTTTCACTTGCCTGGGTGAAACTTGGTTTCCTCTTCTGCTCTTGGGTTAAGAGCATACCCCATGTTATTTTTAGGAATAAAACATAATTCATTGAATATCATTCACATAGGGAGCTATACCTTAATTCAGAGGGAAGCTAGTTATTCTTAGAAACAGTTTCCCAACTGTTGTGTAAAGTTGTTCTTCATCACAAATTGGGCAATTAAAAGGAGAATCAGAAGAAGAACAATCTGTTTACCAACACTTTGTTTATGGATGGGGCCACTATTTTGGAGGCCCAATGTTGCAAAAAGATGCATTAGAATTATGCTTTGGTGTCTAGTAAAAAAATCAACATTCATAAGAGTTATGTTTCTAGAGGACTGTGGAAATTACACGAATCTTATTGATACTATTCATGGGAGAGATTTATTTCATAAGAGTGCTTTATTTTTCTTCAATATCCCTTAAAAAATTCAAAATATAATTGACTCCATCCTTGGCTATAAGATTGTTGATTTTTTCTCAAACTATCTAGGAATTCCCTTGTCTGTGGGTAAAGCTAACAATGTTGTGTGGGAAGGTCTTCTTGAATGCAGACAATATAAAATGGCTTCTTGGAAGGGTTCTTCCCTAATAAATGTTTGATGTAGTCAAGGAAGGTGGATCCAATGAAGGATAGTCCAAACCTTGTAGCCAATAGAATTACACAGCGGATTACTCAACAATGCAACAAAAATTAATTGTTTAACACTAATTTTCATTAACATGCCCAGCTGTAAGGCATTATGAGTTAGGGCCAATTACAACTAGAAAATAATTCTGCAAGATCTAATACAATCTCAGCTAGTTTAGCTCTAAAGACAATCAGAAGCTGATGGAAACCCTAAGATAGATCTAAACTTGAGCTCACAAGCCTCCAAGCAATCTCCTTGTCTCCAAGTATGAAAACCCCTAGCTCTGCTACAATCAACTATAAAATTGCAATTTGATCTGCAAGATCATCAAGAAATTTTCCACAACTTCACTCTCAAGCTTCACATATGACAATTAGATCTACTATGTTGTCTAAGTTCTTCAAATCTACCCATCTCTATCTCTAAACATCTACCCAAGCACTCTATAAATACTAGTCATTAGCCACAAGTTGGCAAGATGAAACCCTTAACTCTCCAAAACAAATAATTAAATGCCATACAAGTCAGCTTACAAATGTATACAAACATTTAATTCAGCATGTTGACCCATAAAAATGGCTGCCAACAATAAATGCACCAAGTCAGCTCAACAAATCACATAGAACTCTAGTCAATAAGCTAGAACTACCGAGGGACAGTAAAATCACCAAGTGCACTAGGCATCATCGAGCACTAGTGTTGATCGAGCGTCATAGGCATGACCGAGTAGCACTTTCACCAAGCACTAGAGACTATCAAGTTCCTTCAGTGACTGAGCTTCCTTTAATGACTGAGACCATCGGTCAAGGCTGCAACTGAGTAACATTGGCCAAAATACAAACACTCCATGTAGTTTCATCGAGGACACAGAATGCCCCTATCTTAACCTTGGATGCCCCTACATTAGACACCCCAAGTTCCAAAAAATGTTCATATGTGAGAAGAACATCTTTTAGGAGTTAGCACATAAATCCCGAACTAGTTCTTCATATACAAGTCCTCCACCTTTTTTGCTTGCAAATTATTCCACTTTAGTTTCCTCTGTCTCTTCAAGTCTTTTTGTGACAATGTAAGGTCATTTCTCCATAATGATCATTCATTTTATCTGGATCCACAATCTCAACTCGGCTACCAATACTCAAGATTCTCCTACCGAGTGTTGTATCTAGCAAAGGCATTAGTGAAAACTTCCTGTCATTCTTCTCAATAGTAAACACATTCTGAACACAGTCATAAATAGCTCTGTAATCATATTTCCAAGGTCTACCAAGAAATATATCAAAACTATTCATCTTCACAATATCACATAACATAAGATCCTTGTACTGGAAAATCTAAACATCAATGAAGCATTGTTCTCTAACTTTGAAAGCATGAGCATCTTGTAACTAGCCAAGCCTATAAGGACAAGGATGTTTCATTCTACTCAAACTAAGTTTCTGAACCAGGTCCTCAGCAACAAGGTTATTAGTACTACCACTATAAACAATAACATCACATAGTTTACCTTCAGTCTTGCATCAGGTCCTAAACAAGTTACTCCTCTAACAAGGTTCATCCTTTGTACCAAGCAATGTTTGCTGAAGCAATAAGTTCTCTGATTCAGGTTCATTCTAAATGTTCTCATTCATCACAGTCGTTTGTCGGTCAACCTTCTTCTATGTACACTCAAAAGAATGGTGTCCTTCCTCTCCACAGTTATAGAAAGTACCCTTAAAGATAACTCTACCTATCTTCTTTTTCAGTTCCATAGGTTTCTGTTCATCTTCTGCATCGATCAGTTTATCCTTCACCGAGTGATCAATCTTTTCCTTCCCTTGGGAATTACTAGGTTGTTTCCTCTTCAACTTATCTTTTGCCTTTAGAGCATACTGATAAGCATCTTCAATAGAATCAATCTTTAGCATACCAAGCTCATCCTGAATATTGAATCTCAGACCATTCACATACTGAGCTACCTTTTCCTTACCAAGCTCTCGGTGTCTAGACCAAATAGTAAGTTTGTAGAATTCCTTGGTATAATCTTCAATAGAAAAATCCTTTTGTTTTAGATTCTGAAACTTCTTAAACAAGTCAAGCTCATATTCAGCCGGGATGAACTTAGCTTTCAACTTAGTCACCATCAATCTCCACCGATTGATCTTTGTTTCACCTTCATCTTCTCGGTCTCTTTATAGTTCCTTCCACTAAAGAGAAGCATGTCCTTTCAAATTTGTCTATGCTAATCTCACCTAAAGAGGATCTCCAATTTCTTCCAGCTTAAAGAAATATTGAAGTTCACCAATCCAATCAATAAGATTGTTAGGTTTCAAAGTACCAGAGAAAGTAGAAACTTCCATTCAGTAATTACTAAACTGAGCAGCAGATCTAGGCAACTGAGTAGTTCTGTCTTCACCAGATCTGTTCCTCTAGTCATCACCACTAGATCCAGTAGTTTCAAATTATTCAATAGCTTCTTCATAGCCATCCTTAGTACCAACATTCTGAGGTATACCAGCAACAGTTCTCATGATCTCAGAGAACATAACATTCTTCATCAATTCCATCTCAAATCTGAAATCTGATTTCACCTTCTCTATGATCTAGGATTCAACAATACCACAAAGATTAGAAATAACTCTAGGGTCCAATCTTCTCAAAGGAATCCTTAAAGATAAGAGAAAACCCTCTTCAACAAATCCTCACCGACCACCTTGTGACAATTTCCAAGTTGCAACAAGTCAGATCTCAACCTATAATCTTGCAAACAACTAGGGCACAATTTCACAAGTTTAGTGCTTCAGATCTGCAATCCAGATTGTGCACAATCTTTTCACCAACAAGATCAACTTCACAAGATCAGCCTTGCTAGGTCAACCTTCTACTTCAACAAGATCAACCCTCACTCTGATACCACTTGATGCAGTCAAGGTAGGTGGATCTAATAAAGGATAGTACAAACCTTGCAGCAATAGAATTACATAGTGGATTACTTAATAATGCAACACAAATTAATTTTTTAACACTTATTTTCATTAACATGCCCGACTGTAAGGCCTTCTGGGTTAGGGCCAATTACAATCATAAAGTAATTCTGCAATATCCACAACTAGAATCAATACAATCTCAGCTAGTTTAGCTCTAAAGACAATCAGAAGCTGATGGAAACCCTAAGGTAGATCTAAACTTGAGCTCCCAACCTTGTCTCCAAGTATGAAAACCCCTAGCTCTACTACAATCAACTATCAGATTGTAATCTAATCTGCAAGATCATCAAGAAATTTTCCACAACTTTTCTCTCAAGCTTAACATCTAACAATCAGATCTGCTCTATTGTCTAAGTTCTTGAAATATACCCAAATTTGTCCCTAAACATCCACCCAAGCACTCTATAAATACTAGTCATTAGCCACAAGTCGGCAAGATGAAACCCTTAACTCCCCAAAACAAATAATTAAATACCATACAAGTCAGCTTACACAAGTATACAAAAATTTAATTTAGCATGTCGACCCATAACAATGGCTACCAACAACAAATGCACCAAGTCGGCTCAAAAAATCACACAGAACTCCAGTCAGTAAGCCAGAACTACCGAGTGATGGTAAAATCACCAAGCATGCCAAGTATCACCGAACACCAGTGTCGACTGAGCACTGCAGGCATGATCGAGTAACACTTTCACCGAGCACCAGAGACTACTGAGTTCCTTTAGTGACTGAGCTTCGTTCAATGATCGAGACCATCGGTCAAGGCTACAACTGAGTAACACCGGCCAAAATACAAACACTCCATGTAGTTTCACTGAGGACATAGAATGCCCCTATCTTAACCTTGGATGCCCCTGCATCGATGTTGGTAAACTTAACATGCTTATGAAAGTCATATAATGTACCTCCATCTATGATATGTCACTCTTTTGTATGTTGATTTTGTGGGCCAAAAACTTGATGCAATCAAATGAAGGTATCTATTGTCAGGAGTTAAAGATAAAAAGAGGTTGTTTGTAGTTGATTGGAGAAAAGTGTGCAACCCTAAGGATAATGGGGGTCTAAACATTTGGGACAACCCTGTTATGTATCTGGCCTTCTTATCCAAGGTCAACTAGAACTTCATGAAGAAACCTATAGATTCATATGACATTATGAGAGATAACTATATGCAAAATGGAGAAGGCCATAATTTTTTGGATTGCCACTTGCTTCTTGGATCCAATATTTGGAATAATATTGTGAAAACTATTTCCACTCTTTGTCAAGGTTATTTCTAGCTTATTGGGAATGGCCACATAGATAGATTTTGGAAAGAACCCTGGATCTCTCAACGTCCTCTTGAATTTCATCCCCTTTTTCCTACTTTGGAGTCTTTTTTAATAGAGCATCTTGGTAATTTGGTTAGTGATTATTTGGAATTCTCCTTCTCCCCTCCAAAGTAGAAGATTGACCCTATTTGGTTTGAGTGACTCCATTGGGAAATATCTTTGCAATTGGTCAAGATTATCAGCTCCAAGAGATTCTACAAAACTAACCAGCTAGATCAATTTGTTTGGAACAAAAGCTCTTCTAGGGAGTATTCAGTCAAGTTGTGCTTCACCCTTCTCTCCCCCATTCGGACTCAGAGTTTTGATTGGTAAAATATGTGGACTCTCAAGGTGATTCCTAAATTCAAGTTTGTTTGGTGGACCACCTGTCATAGAAAAACCCTCACACAAGATAATCTATAGAAGAAAGGGATTCAATTGATTAATCATTACCCTTTGTGTGAAAATAATGAGGAGTCTATCAATCATATTCTTTTCTCCTATTAGTATGCTTGGATTCTAAGATAGAGATTGATGGAATTATTTAATTGGTAATCAATTTAGTTCGTGGATCCTTAGGTTATCTTAGATGGATGGTTACCCCCTTCCTCTCATCCTTTCACTAAAGAATTATGGTGGCACTTCTTTATGTGAGCTGGTCCCTTTGAAAGGAGAGGAATAACCAAATATTTTGGAACAAAGATATCATCAAGAAGTCTCTATTTCAGTCCACTTCCAATAATATAAATTAAATTATGATAAATATTTATCATTCAAATCATAATTCTCCTTCTTCTTTTAAGGATTGGAATATAGCCCAGAATTGGGGTCTTTCCAATTGTCTTCTTAGGTTTAAGTTTTCTACAGTTGGCCTAATAAGCTTGGTTAAGTGGTCCACCCATACCTCCCTGCCAAGCTCAAGTGGGTCAAACTAAATTTTGATGACTTTTTACTTGGTAGCCCAAGTAGGATGGGTGAGGCTGTATGTAATGTTGGATGTGTTCACTATGAACTTGGGGTCCCAAAATGCCCATGTTGCAGAGGTATATGCTTCTTACCATAGGGTGGAGTTAGTGGTCAGGCATGGTTACTATATGATTTTATTGGAAGGTGATGAAAATAATTTAATCATGCTTCTGATAGGGAAAAGTATACCCAGATAGGAGATGGTGCATGCCATTTAAAATATCTCCAATCTCCTAGCCACGTTGGATGATTTTCATGCCTTCATACCTATCATGAGGGGAATGGATCTGCTAATAGGATTTTTGCAAAGGGTCACTACACTAATTACATTATTTTGGAATGGCATCAATTTATTTCCCAAAGTGGTTCATATAGAAATATTGAAATATATTGCCAAGATGGGCAATAATGAGGCCATAAGTTAACTCTATGATGACAAAAATGGATCAATACTTGTCTTGGAGCTTGAGATTTTGGTTTTTTCTTTTTCTTTGGTTCTAGATTTTAACTACACTAAATTTCTCTTAGATCACATGCTTTTCTTGGGGTTTGAGTTTTTGGATGTGGCTCTAGTTGTTAGTTGTTGTTGGGACTTCATATGGGGGAGATTGTTTGGAAATATTATGGGTGGTGATTTAAACCAGATAGAGCCAAATAATTGCGAGGAGTCTAAGAATGATTTGAATGCATGGGGAGTTATCCAAGAGGGTTATATTGAAGGCATGAAGAGTTATAATTGCAACTTATTAGAGAAGTTTTCTAGGTCATGGGTGGATAAAAAGGTTTGTATTGGGATTGTTTAATTCTTGTTTTCAAAAGAAATGATCATATATATCATGAGGCTTATCATGGAGGGAAAAGAAATAGCTCACAATTCAAAGGAAAACTACAAGGAGGATTTCAAAAGGTTCCTTGACCTTGGTGAAAAAGTTTTGAGACTACAAAATGGTTTCAATAGAGAAGAGCTACTTGGTGAATGGAAGGTCATTGAGATGATTGTCATCAATTTTATCATGCTTAAAGGTAGATTAAAGGATTTCCATTCCCATGTTTTTCCTATAGTGAATCATTTTTGTAGAGGTGTTTAGTTCACTTTCCCTTTCTGAATATTTTCTTCTTTGACTAAGTTTGTCACTAAAGGTAAAGGTTAAAAAGATAGGATTCCCCTTCACCAAGGACTTATCCTACACCCTGTTAGGCCATTTTTCTATCATAGAAAAAATCCTTTGAAATGGCCTCTTCTCTGCAAATTTTGAAGATGTCCCACATTGCTGCAAGCTTGTTTTTGTGTGCGAAAAAAATCCATAATGTTTCATGGTGTGCACCCTTAGCCCTGTGTTCTTCATGTTGTCACCTTGCTCTAGCCCAGATCACATAAGCTAATTCGTAAAACCTAGGGAGATTCATGTTCTAAGGCCTGCAGGAAACAATTTTAGAATCTACCACAGTGTCAAAAACCCACAATGTTTTTGAAAATCCATGATGTTTTCGATCTGTGTGAAAACCCTCATTGTTTTCGGCCTTGTGCCTTCTAGCTTTTGTACGCTTATCTTTTGGTGTCAGAACCCTGTGTGTTTTTGACCTCATAAGTTTCCTATTTGCTGGCATTCCTTAACTCGCAAGTGTGATGGATGGTGGGCCCGGGTCTTCAAAGGTTTCAAAATGATTGGTTGTCGCATGACCGCATGTTAGACTTTTCTAACATGTGATCATGCAACCACTTGCCACCTGTTCGCATGGGTCCTAGTTCTTCATGATGTTCACCTATTTCTAGCAATTAAGTTTTCCATTTAGTGACCTGGCGACTTGCAGTTATCTCTTGGTCTCCTAATTCTAGCAGTTAAACCCTTAACATCTGGTGACTTGGCTGGCGGTTTATTTTTCCTTAGTCACGCGATCACAGAATGGTGGGCCCGGGTCTTCATGTTTTTAAAGGTGGTGACGTGCTGAGTTCCAGTTGGTTTCTAGTGTACCGAGGTGGCAAGGGGTTTGCGGTGGGATGTCAGAGGTGAGGAAGGATTCAAGATCAACAATCGGCATGTGAACGCATAGAATCTCCAAGGCTTATCTGATTATGCGCCAACCATCAAATCTCCTTTTTGTTTGGTGCTTTGTTGTGGGTCCGATGATAGGTTAGGCCATCCTAGCATATTCTGGTTGGATGTGTCAGGGATAGGTGGAGAAATGACAGTGTGACTACGTGAAAAGCTAGTTGTGGGGCCGCTGTCAAAAAGTTTGTGACAAGGACGTGATCTAACAGCTGGCGTAAATTCTCATATGTTTTGTCAGAGCTATGAGATCTTACACCCACCGTCCATTCTAAAGGCTTATGATGGGTGGGTCCTATGTTAGTGACTAGGTGGATACAATGAATAGCATGGTGATAGGTGGCATCAGGCAGACCCAGGTGGGGTCTGATGTCTTAGCGGTGCTATAAAATTTAGGCTTTTTGCTCATTCACAAAAAGATTTGGTGGTTCTCCAGATTGTCTGGCGATTCAGTGATGGGTGGTCGTGAGATTGCTAAATTTTTTAGTGGAGGCAGGGTGTTTTTGGTGAATTGACGATAGCCTTTGTCGCTAGTTCACTGAGTTTAGCTAGGGCCACTTTTTAAAGTAAAATTAAAGCCCACAAAGTAAGAATAATCAGGCGGTCAGGACTTAAAGTTGATAGAGATTTGAATGAGGGCCGCGGATTTTCTACCGAGGCCATAAAGTGACTGTTTAATTTCAAATTCAAATTTGCAGAAGGGTTTGCAATGACAGAGGTACCAAAATTCAATTTTTGAGCGGCTAGAGTGGGTAGAATGGATTGTCAAACATCGTGGAGTGGTCCAGGTTGCCATGATAATTGCAGAGGAATGTCTTGTCATAGGGGAGTAAATGAAATAGCACCCTAAATTGTGTTGCAGAAATATTTTTGGCCAGATTTCTTAGGGTTTGGTGTTGATTTGGTACTTGGACCAGTACAGGGCTAGTTGGCTGTTGAAATTGGACTGTTTGGGCTAGCATGGTGCAGCTTGATCCCTATCTTATTTGTGTTAACTCCTCGGTGGGGTTAGGTGGATTTGAATTTTTGTGTTTGAAATGATCATCATGCTTGCATTGTAACCCTAGTATAAAGGGATTTTTATGATCATTTGAGATCATTGGGAGTTAGGTTTTCAAACTTTTCTAGTTGTGAGTCTTCTGCCCAGTCTGAATTGTAATGACCTATTTTGGTATATTTTGACAATAGAAAGAAAATTGTAGGTCTAAGCTGTAATTTGCAAGCTTGACTCCTCTGGATTGAATTATTTACGCTTAAGGATTCTTCATACTTAATACAAGTACATGACTCTTATCTCTCCTTTGTGTCAACTTAGATAGATTCTAAACTTTCTAGTCCTCTGCATATTGTTTTATGTATATGTATCCATTCTTGAGTTCTAATCCAGGATTAGATGAAATGATGCTTTAGATGGGACATAGATCTGTCTTATTGTCTATGTAAGGATATCTCATAAGTAGTAAAGGGGATTGTAGGTGTGTTTATGTCTTGGAATCTCAGCTATTGTCTGGTGTGTGTAGCATTCATGTTCTAGGAGATCTTGCCCAATGGATGAGGCACTGGCCTAGATAAGTATTTCCTTGTTGACATGTCTTGATCGAGTTTGTTATGATTCAAACACATGAAATTAAGAACCATCCTTAATTTTTTAGTATTTGGTTGTGTGAGGTTCAACCCCATAGTAGTGGAGAGTCAATGAGTGTGTGGTTAACACTTAGTACTTTCTTACTATCCTATTATCTGTTATTCAAACCCAGTCTTTGGTGTGTGAAGTATAGTTTATACTGGGTTAGGTGCACCCACCTTGGTTTTGCAGAGCCAGAAGCAGAAGAGGGCATATTAAGTCCCTATAGTTGGTCCAATTACCCTAAGACCTCATAACATTTTGGAGTTAACCATTCCTAAAATCCATCTGAGGGTATATTGGTAGCCTTATGAGCATAAGCATCATTTTGGACACCAACACACCCATATAATTTTCATTTGATTCTCATGCCATAAGGGTGCCCTTATCCTTCCATTTACTTTGATCTTAATAACCCTAATTTCACTCCTATTTATCCTTTGACCAAAGCTCCTTCTATTCCACCATCCCCTGGGACCACCCATGTCAATCATCTCATGAAATAAAAATACAACGTCACTTTGAGTTTGAAGTAGCCTAAGAATGACATTATCGATCTCTTAGAATACTCTACCTCCACCTGGTCTATGGAGTCAATGTGGACTCTAGAAAAATCCATTTCCAATTCCCCTTCCTTGACTGGGTTTCCCTCTTCTCCTAAAATCGAGCTTAGTTACCTTGGCGACCTCAATATTATTAAAATTTCCTTTCCCTCTAAGGTAGCCAAAACCCCTATAGGTTATTATGAGTTGGAGAACCTAAGAAGGAAAGTGGATAAGCTTTGTGTTTGTTATAATAGATATAATGTTGTGTGTAATAAGATTATCCTCTAACTATAATTTTCTAGGAGAAAAATAAATAGATTAGAGATCGTGGATAAAGTGAAAAGGAAGGCAGTTGATTGGACCGAGGGAAATATTTGTGGTAGTTTATGGGATGTCATTGATGACTTTGGAAAAAAACCTAACAACTAGAAGATTACCAAGGATTAAATTAATGAGCTATATAACTAGATTCCCTTTAAGGATGAGAAAATATAACTGATAAATGTCTTGGAAAACATAAAGGTTAACGAGTCTCATTTGAAAAAATAGTTTGAGGACTTGTCATCTTATAGCTAGGAAATATTAGAGAAGACTATTTTTGCTATCAACTCCATTCAGGTTGAGTTGGAGGAAATAAAGGAAAAGTGTAGTAAGAGAGAGGATAGTTTGTAAATGGTTCCCATGGGGGAGATGGTCTTTGGGGATGCTATCTCTTCTCGGTCTCTGAAATGTTCCTCCTTCTTTGATAAGTTGAAGGAATTTAATGAAGGCTGGAAGGGGCTATCTCCTCTCACCAAATATCTCTTTCGTATAGCCCTATTTTTTTTTGTCTCTTGGCTTTTCATGTGGATTGTTGGTTTGGTGATATAAGCTCTAGTTTTAAGTTTTGTTTTTGTTTCTAGTCTTTAGTTTGTTCCTACTGGTTAGTTAGCTATTTGAATTCACTATTGGTGAATTATTTTTGTGTCTTCTCTTAGACTTGATGTTATTTTAATTGTTGGTTTCAGTCCCTCTCCCTCTTGAATCAATCAAAATAATGCTTTATGAAGAAGGAGAAAATTACGTTGATGGCTTGAAGAACTGGATGCTTAGTTATAGAAGAGATATTGAATTCTAATTGGTTGATTGATCTAAATATTTTAAAACTTGATAGTGAATTATTACACCTAATAATGGATTCCAAAATTAGGAGAGATAAGGGTTTTTTATCCTCAATCCCTCATTTTAGGGGTTAATACTTAGGCTAGTCCATCACGAGATCAAATTTTCTGTAAACACCCTAATATAGAGCCCTGAGAAACATTGGGTCATAAGAGGGATAAAGTTGTGTTTAAAGAGCTATGGATGTACTGAAGATTCTGTTAAAGTTGCATGGATCGATGAGAAAGGAGGTAGTGAAAGATGTCTTAACAAGTACAACTAGATGCCTTAAAAGAAAATTTGAGAAGATGCATTGTGTAGAGAAAGGTATAGGTATTCATCAAAGTAGAAGGTAGATGCATTTTGATGATACAAGATAGTGGATATTTAGAATATTTTACAAGGACATGAAAAAGAGGAAATACCTAAAGTATGGAGTAGAATTGGAAGAAGAAACATGGAAATAGTAGAACACAAAGAAAGGGTCGTAGAATTCAACTCTTGAACTAGTCATAACTTCAATATCATCCCAAAAGATAAGTATAAACATATCTTAATTATTTTTGGATTTAAGATACAGCTATTCTCATTAGTATGTATAAATTTATAGAGAAGACTATGGTCCAAACATTAAATGGTAACTAAAGTAATTTTTAAGTCCCTTGGTCACATTTTCTGAGAGTTGTCAAATTTTGTGGTTTATTTAGTATTTGATATTAAAAGTGGTTATAGGAAGTTACATTTTATGAATGATACAACTATTTCTAAGGTCCCCTCCTATTTGTAAGATACATAAAATGCAAAGTATTTTTTGTTATCTTCCTTATGAGAATTATTTACTAATGATACTTCTTAACAATGAAAGATGAGCTTGAAGGAAATTACTAGATAACTATTAATTGGTACTCAAATAAGGGTACTTTGTGATTATCTTATATTTAAGCAATAATGAAAAATAATCACTTGCAAATGGGAGAATTTAAACTGTGAACTAATGAGTATAAGTTAATATTCTTAATTCTATTTAGGATGAAAGGAATCCATCAAATAGGATATTAAATCCTTTAAACACTAATTTCTTATATACTCTCCTTCTTGTTAAATACTTGTATATTTTAAAGGAAGTATGACAATTAAGGATCTTGATATTGATGAATTTATGCATCGACAACCATACCCATGTATGAAATTACATTAATAAATTAGTTTATGATAGCAATCCTTTGGAATACGACATACTTAGTATTGTCTAGGCCATAATTAAATCAAAATATAATAGCCAATAGTGGCTTAAGATGTTGGTATAAATTCATTATTTAATAGTCTATGGATGAGAGGTTTCTTGGTCGTTAATGTCTACCATAAAATTAAATAAACATGATGTGACAAGATTCTAGAGGGATTTTCATTCAGTGAAATAGTATTTAGGATTATTTAATACCCTTAAAAATATTATTAACCAAAAAAGCTAATATTTGTCTTTCTTAAGGTCAATATCAATGTGTCCTTAATTTAGTAACACTAGGAGGATTTCAATACTTGTCATTTTGGAAATAATAAATGTAGTAGGGTATGTGCAAGATCATGAGGGGCCAAAAAGTGAAGATGTCAGTTCAAAACTTTGACAATGTAGCTGACGACTTTTTTTTCACCTAAATTTGATAAAATGAAAAGGGTATCTTAAGGAGATTATCAGCTTTCTATTGATATAATTGCTGTCAAATTTTGAATTCGGTAAGTAATTATTAGTTATTTTCTAATTGAGCTACCTCTAAAGTGCTAATTTATATACTGATTGAAAAATGACTATAACTTTCAGACGGTATAACATTTTTGAAATTTGAATAATGCATCACATTCTATGCTTCGCCTACTATAAGGAAAAAAAATAAAAAATGAATTTTGTAAAGTTTTGAATGAGTTAAGGTGGTCAGACACGGGAGTTTTTTTATTCTAAAAATGTTGTAGAAAAAAATTCATAATTAATTAATTTTTTGGAATAAAATTACAAAAAAATATGTGTCACATCCAGGCATGAGTCTACTACTTATATATAAAATCTTATAATAAAATATTATCATTTGATTATGATTAAGGTGGTCAGACATACACCTACTTCTTATTTTTTTCCTAAAATTTTTGTACTGCTGCATTGAAATCTATACTTTTCACCAATCATACTAACTTTTTCTCAAAAAAGGCCTAGTATTTTAGAAACTACATTCAATTTTCTATAGATTCTATTCTTACAACTTTTTGATATTAGGTTCATAGCTAGTTGAAATTTTCACGTCAAGTTGACTAACCCTGATTTGCTGATTTTTCATTGCCACTTAAGGGCATAGTTTGGCCCCTCATGATCTTGCACATACCCAGTAATGTATTGACAAGTTAACAAAATTCACATTATGACATGAGCATTTGGTAATAGTATTGGCTACAATCGCATAGTGATAGACACTAATAACAATTGAAAATTTACAAAATGAATACTATTGTGTAACAAGGAAGCTTAACTTTTATTTGGAAATATTGGATACAAAATGGGTCATAAAGTAAGTAGATATAAATGGATATGTGACTCTTTATCCTATTGACCTCAATATAAGATGATACAATGATTAGATCATAAGTTTTGACACTAATAAATGTAGTATCTCATATCTTGAGGGGAACTCTAAATGATATTGTAAGCCTACAATGGGGTATATGGGGATGACCAACCTTTTGAATTGGGATTTAGTAGACATAATATTATTGGTCGATTAAAAATGGCAAATTGGCCTCCTATTCCTTAAGTCTATTATAAAATTGCTTTCCATAGTGAGTTAGCAATTAGACATGGTAAGTTATACATGACTCTCAATTGGAATACTATAATGTCCTAAGTGGGTTATAAGGTGCATGGAGTTTAATATGTATTCATTAATAAAAATACAAGACATATTAATGGTATTCTAGTGTAATAAGATAATAATTTTATACATTGGCATTAATAATATGTTACCCTTGAGAAATATGATTAGGGTACAAGGAAATAGTACAACTCTTTGTTTATCCTAATAAGTTAAAGTAAACCAATGCACTTTGATATTAAGTCTACCGAATCTCATTATATGCATGTTATTGCATTCTAAGCCTAAATGGAAACTTATTTTAAAATAATCAAAGTATTAATATAAGGGTAACGAATGTTACACAATATCCTTGATAAGTAATTATAAGAGTTATGAGATTCCCACAATGATTTAGGAAATAAATTGTGGCTAGGTATGATTTAAGATAATGATGTCCTTTGATGATAATTTATAGTCTAGGATTTCTATATTGGGAGTTGTGTTGAGATTCTCATCTAGTTGATGAGAGCCAATATTTGTCCAGGAATTATTTGCAAAAGCCTTTCTGGAGCATGAAGCAGTAATTAAAGAATACTTATTTATGGGACATGTTTTTAGGTGTCCTTTAAGTAACCTTGTGAGGATAGTTATATGTAACTTTGACCCGTTTGCAAGGGGGAATGTAGGTTAGGCATGGGTGAAGGATAACCTTGTGACCTCAAGTCTAGAGGAGAGATTTTCTAGGGAAAATTACTCTAGATATTGAGGTTATTCCTTGTTTATCCCTTCCTCTATAGAAGGCTTTAGTCTATGCCGAAATGGGTAATAATGATTATGAAAGACCTAAGAAACTTAATAAGTTATATTAAATAGATCATGTTCTTGAAAAAAAAGTCAAAGAAAATAAATTAAATTAATTATTGTATAATTAGTATCTACTTAATGTTGTGTGACAAGTCGAGGCCCTAATATCTTGGTTCTATATAATTGTTTTGTTTGATATATTTAAGCCTAGACTTGTAAGAATTTGTGTATGACCTTCTAGATCATTCGATTGTGATCTAATTACTCTAAATTAGGATACTCTCTTCTAATTATAATTCTTAGCCAAGTACAAGTGCTAAGATTTACATAAATGGATGGAGTTGGGATCCTACCAGGGCATAGGTAGAGGTTTGTATTCCTGTAGCACGTAGACTAGTCCTCTCTATCTGAGGTGATCACCAAATGATAAATCGTATGACCCATTTAGGATAAGCTTATCCTCTCAAGATTGACAATAGTCAAGGATCTTATTATGTTGGTAGACTATCAGACTTCATACCACCTAGGTAGCGAATGGTCACTAGTCACATGCAGGCTAGGGATACCCACATTGATCTAGGAAGTTGGATTGATTTTTCTATGCGCATGTATGCATGAGGGCCAATTTCATGCTCATGATGGATGTCCTCATTTCTTAGATGTTTGATGGATTGTAGGGAAGATAAATTCTAATGAGGAATAGGAAGATAATAACTATACCAACCTCATGGTATGGATTTGGGTTTAGTTGGATGTGGAAATGGTGTACTTGAACCTATTTGGGTTGAGAACAAACACTTGGTGTAGTATGGGATGCACCAAATCCTCTTTCCAGATATTTGCTAGTACAAAAGACCAAGGAAAGAAATGGGACCCATGGTGTAGAGTGCAATAAAGACAACTTTTCTCTATGATGCACTACATGGACAAAGGATGGTTAGCCATTGATTATGAGCCAATTATCATATTCTTTGTGATGCCTACAAGAGCCAATCACTATGCTATTCATGATGCTTATATGACCCCATAAATTTTGTCTTGTGATTGATTTATGAGTTAGTCACTATTGCTACTATGATGTATGTCGAAGCTACTTTCTATGTATGTGATGTATGGTAAGCTAGTTAGCTTGTGTACTTATGATGTGTATGAGCTACTCCATTGTATATGAGATGTATGCTTGAGATAATTACTATGTGTGTGATTTTTTATGTGACCCTCATGCATATGCATGAAGTTGGTAAAATGATTATTAATGATGAAGGGTATGAAACTATCTCCTAATGAAAAATGATATCTTAAATATGGGATTGGACCAAGCTCATAGAATCCATTAATTAATAAACAAGATTAAACAGATCAAAGATATCATCAAAAGGAGAGAGTGAGCTCCCTCTAAGTGTGAACTATGAAGCCTCTGACTTCCCATGAGAGGATACGCAGGTAGGGTCATCAGGTTTCATCCCTTGTGGCTTAGGTCCAGGTCTAGGATGACTCTAGGTATGGAAGTTAAACATCATCATGAGAAGGCATAAAATGTAACATTTGTTAATATGATTTAGAACAACATAGGGGGGGTGTGAATTAGTTGTTCTTAGGTCCTGATGTATAAAATAATCTCAAAAACTTATCCTTAAATCAAATCCAAAACCAAAAAAAACTCGGTCATCACTGATTCAATAATAGAAACATCTAACAATGCAGTCCACTACCTTGCTGTAACTTAACTTGCAAAACATAGTAATGTTTAGATCTAAACATTCACATAAGTATTAACACCAGGATTTATAGTGGAAACCCAATATGGGAAAAACCACTTTGTAACATGCTACTATTATTTTCACTCTTTAGAAGTGAGCTCGGTAAAAAGCCAACCTTGTCAAAAGTTACAATACACACTGTCAGTTGTGACCCAATTAAAGGATTTCAATCACCTTGTTAAAAGTGAGCCTAGTCATAGGACTTACATACACTCCATTAGAATGCAACCTTTTTCAAAGGATTTAACATATGACTGTTAGGTCAACCTCTGTTAAAAGGATTTTGATTGTTACAATGGTTAGAAAGTGGCAATAGTATTATCTGAAAAATATACAACTCACTTTGCAAATATTAGATCCGATTTCATAGACTAATGCTGGTTTACTGACTTTGAAACTTTGCCATTTCCATCTCTGATTTTCTCAAAACTTTTCTTCAAGCAATCACCATACTTCTCCTTCAGCCTTTTCTGCTTATTCAGTCAATAAAACTTTCTTCTTCCAGCATTCTCTGTTCTTCATGTGCATACATATCAAAATGCTTAGGTTCTCTTATATTTTCCTCAATTAGGTTAACTCATCTTTTTCCACTCAATCTCAATCGTAGATCTTAGGGTTAGGTCAGATTCATTGAATCTACCCACTTCATGTTCTTTGGCTCCTTTTCTAGAATCATCTCAAATCTCTTAAAGATTTACAATAAAATGTTTTACAATGCATTTAATGCTTCCAAACAATCAATAAATAAAGTTAACACATTTTACATAATCCAATTATTCAATAATGTCAGCTCCAAAATTAAATTCTCTTCAAATATAAAATTGTTGATGCTTAGTTAATACTGTGATTGTCCACTCGATCTTCATGTAGAAAGCTTGGTCATTACTAAAACTATCTCCTCATCTTATACTGCCTTCCTCGACAATTTATTGATGCTCGATCGACACTAGAATTTTTCTCAGCATATACTAACTCAGTTGACACTAACATCACTCAGATTAAACATAATTTTTCCATTCTTTTCTTGGTTAAGCCTACCAGTTTAGTCTTCAGTCTTACTAAGATAAACAATACATTATCTCATCATAGTGCAACATAGTGAAGTACACTTTGTAGTATCAAGATAACTCAACCTTTCCCTTAGGTTCTATTGTTACCAACCTTGCTTAGCCCTCTTAGCAACACTCAAATAGATATAGTACTTTCCTAAGTAGCAACAATCTTACCAATTAAGGTTTGACATCAATGACAATACAACAATTGTTTCAATTTAGTTTCTAACAATCTCCCTCTTTGGCATTTATGGCAACACCATATGATATCACCTAAATAACAAATGGATTACCAACCAATCCAAGAATTGATCTGTCCATCAGAAAATTAGTTATAATATCCTTAGCTTCATTCTGATTCAGAATCCTATAAGCCTCACTTTTGTGACCATCAAAAGTATTCAGATCTCCCTCTATCCCGATTATTCATTTTAGTTCATCATCCTTATCTTCAGTTCATCTCCCACTTACTTTTCAATATCATGTGTTATCATATCTCATGTGTTATCATATCAGTTCATCCCCCTCTTTGACAAAAATTCCAAATTAGCAACTTAAAACATACGTCCATCAGATGTAGATAATATCTTTGCAGCTCAATGTTTCTCCCTCTATCATCTTGCTTATGACTAATTCCTTGTCTTTTCTTCTCTTCGTAACTCTAGGCCAGCCCTAAAGTGTGACAATCTTCTGCATCAATTTGTCAAATATTTTTTCATAGCACATTTGATGCAGTGCTCCTAGCTTGTCTAGGTAGCCTTGGTTAGGGGAAGAACCCCTAATTGACTTCTCAAATACTCATGAGCTTCTCTGGGTAAAGCTATAGTGAATATGTCTGCTAATTGTTTTTTTGTATTCACATATACCATTCAGACTTATTTGTCTTGTACTAATTCTCTCAAGTAGTGATACTTGATTACAATGTGCTCAGTCTTAGTGTGCATCACTGGATTCTTAGAAATATTGATAGCACTTGTGTTGTCACATAAAATAACAACATGTTCAGTGAGTTCTTCTTTCATGCCTATCAAGAATTGTTTTATCCATACCAAGTTTGAACAATTTACTACACCAGCAACATACTCAACCTCGACAATAGATTGGGAAATGCAATTTTGTTTCTTGCTAATCCAGGAGACTAATCTCTATCCAAGAAAGAAAGCTCCACCACTAGTACTCTTTCTATCATCTACATTTCCTGCCCAATCAACATCTATATAAACTCGGAGTTCAAAATTTTCATCCTTCTTATAATATAGACCATAGTCAGTAGTTCCTTTCAAGTATCTCATAATTCTTTTCACAGGCATCATATGTGTTTCCTTAGGATTGGCAGAGAATCTTGCCACAATCCCAATAGCTAATGCAATATCTAGTCTTCTATGTACATCATATTGCAATTTTCCAATCATGGATCTATACAGAGTCTGATTCATTTCTACATCATCATCATTCTTAGATAACTTTTGTCCAGTAACCATGGGAGTTCCCACTAGTTTAGCATCTTCCATCCTAAAAGTTTTCAGTATTTCATTAACATACTTAGATTGTGTAATGAAAATTCCATTCTTCCTTTGATATACTTGTAAACCAACAAAGAATTTGATCTCACCAAACATACTCATTTCAAATTTAGTTTGCATTTCATTTGAGAAACTTTTACATAATGCATCTTGTCCACCAAAAATAATGTCATCAACAAAATTTTTTGCCAACAAGATACCTTTACCTTCTTCATCCTTCATGTATAGATTGCTTGTGTCATTTGTTCTTTAAAATCCAATTTGTATCAAGTATTTATTCAACCTCTCATACCATGCTCTAGGAGCTTGCTTCAATCCATATAATGCTTTGTTCAGTTTGCACACCATGTGTCTTCTATTTGGATCAATAAAACCTTCTGGTTGTTCTATGTAAACTTCTTCTTCTAGTATACCATTAAAAAATGTAGACTTGACATCCATTTGATATACCTTAAAATTTTTATAAGCATCATATGCAAGCAGAGTTCTTACTCCTTCCAATCTAGCTACAGGGGAAAATGTCTCCCCATAATTTATTCCTTCTTCTTGTGTGTAGCCTTTGCATACTAGCCTAGCTTTGTTCCTAGTGATTTCACCATTTTCATTCATCTTATTTCGAAACACCCACTTTGTTCCTATAAAAGTTTTGTGTTTAGGTCTCAGCACCAGAGGCCAAGTATCATTCTTCTCAATTTGGTCAATCTCTTCATTCATTTCTTGTATCCAGTCTTCATTCTCTAATGCTTCACTAGTTTTCTTCGGTTCAAATTCACATAGTAGACATGTTGGATCCTTAGTCTTACTTTTGGTCTTAATTCTAATATCCTTGTCTCCAATTATCTATTCAGGCTTATGATGTCTTCTTACATATTTTTCCAAAATAGTTTTAGCTGTGCTCTCCTCTATTTCATCATGTTCCTCAACAAGATTGTCAGATAAAACTTCAGAATGCTTGGCAACCTCTTCCTAATACTCAATAGCATTTTCTTGTAGCTTGACATGTTCTTGTTCTTTCTTGACACTATTTTCCAGATACTCGATAGCTTCTATCTATCACTCGGCATTGCTTACCTGAGACTCGGCATCAGGTGCAAGTCTGTTACTTGCCTCATCTTCTTCTTCAATGTACACAAAAGATCTATAATCTTCTGGTTTTCTTTTACTATTAGCTTTGTTTCTTTCTACATACTCATCAATTTTGACATTCACACTTTCCAAAATTTTGTTAGTGTTAGAGTTCAAACACTTATAAACTTTACTTTCTGTGGAGTACCCTAGGAATATGCCTTCATCACTCTTAGCATCAAACTTTCCATTCCTAGTGTCTTTTAATATATAGCACTTACTTCTAAAGATTCTAAAGTATTTAACACTTGGTGTATGCCCATGCCATAGTTCATAGGGTGTCAGATTTGTACCTTTCTTGATCTGTACCCGGTTGAGAGTGTAGACAACAGTTCTTATAGCTTCTTTCCAATATTTCTATGCCACATTCTTTTCAATCATCAATGTCCTTGCACAATCCAAGATAGATCTATTTCTCCTTTCTACTATACCATTTTGTGGAGGTGTTCTGGGTGTAGACATCTGTCTTTTAATTCCTCTATCATTGCAAAATAGATTAAATTCATTTGATGTAAATTCTGCACCTTGATCAAATCTAAGACATTTCAGGTTCCTACCTATCTCCTTTTCAACCTTAGCGAAATACCACTTAAAGAATTGAAAAGCTTCAAATTTTTCTTTTAGAAACATCACATGCATCATCCTAGTATGATCATCAACAAATAAGATAAAGTATCTAGCACCACAGTAACTTTTTTCACCCATAGGTCCACAATGGTCAGTATGAACCAAATCTAAAATGTTTTTAGATGTAAAGGATTTTATCTTGAAACTTGACTTTGTCATTTTACTAACATTCCTTGCACATCACATTCTCAGGTTTCTTCAATCTAGGTAGACCTCTTACCTTTTTCTTCTTACTTATCTCTACTAGATTGTCAAAGTTAACATGACACAACCTTTTATGCCATAATCAAATATCATCAAGTTGTGCAATCAAACATGTTTCTTCATATAGGTCAAGATAGAACAAATTACCTCTAGTCTGGTCACCACTTCCAATCAATTCTCTAGTAGGATCAAATATTTTAGCTTGCTTGTGATGAAATTCCACTTGGTAACTAGTTTTGTTAAGCTGAGAAACACTTAACAAATTGTAATTAAGACCTTCAACCTAGTATGCATTTTCACAAGATATCTTATCAGTCAGTTTAATCAAGCCTTTTCCTCTAACAAGACATGATGCATCATTACCAAATTTTACACTTTTACCTCTATAATGATGTAGGGTCTCAAACTTATTTTTGTCACCAGTCATTTGATGTGAACAACCACTGTCAATAATCCATCTGTCATTCTTGTTCACGTAGGATATCAATGTAGTTTTCTCATCCTCATTAGATTCATCTTTCATTGCCACATAGACTACCTCAATTTCAAAATCATCACTATCAGTGTCAGTCTCTTTTTCAACAATGTAACAAGATTTCTTACCTTTTCCCTCATAGTCTTTGTTCCATCGGTAGCTTCTTTCATCCTTTCTATCTTTGTGTTTTATTTTCCTTTCATCATCTTTATCCTTCTTGTCAGGGCATCTAGCAGCTATATGACCAACTTTATTACATGCAAAAAATATAATAAGGAGTTTACCTTTATACTTTCATTTCCCCCTTCTCAGTCTTCTAGCCATAAGAGCTTCTAGATCTTCTAGGTCTTCATTAGAAGTGTCACTCTCACTTTCACTATCACTTTCACTTTCACTTTCATTGATGCCTCTTTCTTTTTCTTGCTTTGTCTTGTTCAGAACTAGCTGTGACTTAAAAGTAGATTCAACATTTCCAATGCTTCCAATAGTGAAATTATCATAGTTAGAGAGTTCAATAGTAGTCAGCTTACCAACCAAACTTTCCAAAGTAAGCACATTAGCAGAGTTACATCTAGATTCTTGAATAGCTGAGATCTTAATAGCATATATAGGATGTAGGGTTCTTATCAGGGCATCTAGCAGCTATATGACCAACTTTATTACATGCAAAACATATAATAAGGAGTTTACCTTTATACTTTCATTTCCCCCTTCTCAGTCTTCTAGCCATAAGAGCTTCTAGATCTTCTAGGTCTTCATTAGAAGTGTCACTCTCACTTTCACTATCACTTTCACTTTCACTTTCATTGATGCCTCTTTCTTTTTCTTGCTTTGTCTTGTTCAGAACTAGCTGTGACTTAAAAGTAGATTCAACATTTCCAATGCTTCCAATAGTGAAATTATCATAGTTAGAGAGTTCAATAGTAGTCAGCTTACCAACCAAACTTTCCAAAGTAAGCACATTAGCAGAGTTACATCTAGATTCTTGAATAACTGAGATCTTAATAGCATATATAGGATGTAGGGTTCTTAGTACTTTCCCAATTATAGTTTCATCATCAATAGCTCCATTTTCTCCTCTAATAGCATTTACAACTTCTTTTATTCTCCCAAAATATTGTGCAATGTTTCACCTTCTTGCATTCTCATTTCATCAAACTTACCTCTAAGACTCTCAGCCTTTACTTTCAGCACATTCAAGTCACCACCATAGATCCTTGCAAGAGTGTCCCACATATCCTTAGTAGTTGAGCAGTCCTTAATGCCCTCAAATTCTAGATAGCTTAGGGTAGATTCAATTTCCAGCATTGCCTGATTATGTTCTTTCTTAGCTCTCATTTCTTTGGTAGTCAAAGGTGCAATAGGTGAGACATAACTATTCTCAATGTAGTACTTTGCAGAGTCACCAATACCAAAAAGATGCAGCTTCATCAAGCTTTTCCATGTAGGGAAGTTTTCTTTGTTCAGCTTCGGTACCTCCTTCTTATACATCCTGATCATTTCCTTCAAGCCCCTTTAAACTTGATAGCTGTCAACACTAATAATAAGCAACAAAGCTTTGATACCAATTGTTAATATAATTTAGAACAAAAAAGAGGGGGGGGGGGTGAATCAGTTGTTTTTAGGTCCTAATGTATAAAATAATCTCAAAAACTTATCCTTAAATCAGATCCAAAACCAAAATAAACTCGATCATCACTGATTCAATAATAGAAACATCTAACAATGCAGTCCACTACCTTGCTGTAACTTAACTTGCAAAACATAGTAATGTTCAGATCTAAATATTCACACAAGTATTAACACTAGGATTTATAGTGGAAACCCAATATGGGAAAAACCACTTTGTAACATGCTACTATTATTTTCACTCTTTTAAAGTGAGCTCGGTAAAAAGCCAACCTTGTCAAAGGTTACAATACAAACTGTCAGGTGTGACCAGATTAAAGGATTTCAATCACCCTATTAAAAGTGAGCCTAGTCATAGGACTTACATACACTCCATTAGATGTTAATCTCTATTGAGCATTTAAGGTTGTCATTAGTATCAAAGGACAGTAAATAGGTCGATTGGTTACTTATATTGAGACAATCGGTAACTAGAAGTAAGACAGAGCAATCGGTAAAGCTTGTAACACTGAGCATCACACAATTAACTAAGCACCAATGACATTGACATCGATGGTCAGTAAACACTGAGCATCATAGTATACACCAAGAAGATTATAAAGTGTTTACAGATGATCACAAAAAGTGACATAGTAATCAGAAATGGCACATTATTCTATGCAAATGGTTATAACAGATCGTAAAATGGTTTACCAAGATCAAGGAGCATTTATTGTGAAAGATATTCATTAAATGCAATGATTATATTATTTGTATTATTTGATCTAGGTTATTTTGCACCGTAGATCTTAAGGTTATGATTATTTTTGTAACCTAATTTTTTGCTAAGGTAGAAAAATAGAACACTATATTTTGTTTATTTGCACCATTTTTATGAGGTTGTTGAACTGATATATATGAATTATGGAGCACTTGAAGAAATTGCCTATCTTCAAGACAATCAATTTACTGAGTAGAATAGAGTACAGAGGTTATCAGATTGAGCAGAATCAGACAAGGCTATCGAGTAGAACAAAGCAGAGAACCATCACAGATAAGGTGATATTTTTATAAGCACTTATGGATCTATTTCAAAAAATTGAGTTGTCAACTAGTAGATAGTTTACCTATTACTTTCTAACAATTATGATAGAGTTTTGATAAATCTCTTAACAGAGTAGACTTAACAGTCTTTGTATAAATCTCTTAACTGAGTACACACTTCATATAGTGTTGTTAAATCTATAACTAGGTAGATCTAGTTGATCTAATATGTTACTCCTAATAGGGTAAGATCACCAGAAGTGATCAAAACTTGTAGCCTTAATAGGAAAACCTTTTCTATCTGCAATAGTGAAGAATTTGGGGGTGTCATCCCCACCATATTTTTTACCTTCTAACAAGGGTTTCTGCATTACCAAAATACTTGTGTTATGTGATTGTCATATTGATTTCATGTTGTTTACTTTCTTAAGTTAACTAGATGATTGACTTATGCAATTATGTCCAAGTTATTTTGATCGGTTATTACAGTATTCAGTTATACATCAGAAAGGTTGTTACAAGTAAAGTTTTGAAGGCACTGATTCACCCCTCCACTCTCAGTACCTATCTCTCCTAATTCCAACAATTGGTATCAAAGCTTGGATCTCTTGTTGAAAAGTTTAACCACTAAAGGGAAAAGATCTAAGTCATGGAGAGATACAAGCTTGACAAGACTATTGAGAATCAAAAGATACAAATGCAGATGTTTGTGGAACAATATAAACAAGCCAAGGAAGAACTGAAAAAAATTACTGGTTGAAAGAAAGAACCTTGCAATTCAGCTGAATGAAATAAGTTATCATGAAGAACCTATTGATGACATATTTGATCATATTGGATCAAGCTCTGGAAGCATCTCTGACGGATCTGAAAGCATAATCTTTGAGTTATCTAAAAAGAATTAGCATCTATCCAAGCAAGTGAAAGCACTTCAAATTGGTCATGAATCTCAAATGGTGAGAATGGTGGAAATCATGAACAATAGTAGACAAGTTGAACAAGATCAGAATCTAGCTATTGAAGACTGAAGACTGATGACTGAACAACTTCAAGCAAAATAAAATGAAATTCAGAGACTCACTGATGATCACTTCCAAGTATCAAATCAGATGATGACAGTTAATCAAGAAATGAACCGAGTAAATGGAGAATTATCAAGAAGACTTGAAGATG
Source organism: Chamaecyparis obtusa (assembly GCA_027943335.1). NCBI lineage: Eukaryota > Viridiplantae > Streptophyta > Pinopsida > Cupressales > Cupressaceae > Chamaecyparis > Chamaecyparis obtusa. Next base: position 236,912 of record BSBK01009857.1, read on the forward strand.
TAGTGACACTCAGAGAAGATAATGAAAAATTGAGAAATGAAATAAAAAGACAAAAGCAACACAATGAGATGATGAAGATAGCCGAGGAAAACTCTAAAAAGATTGATGATTTTCTGACTAATCAGAGGAGATTCGAAAGCAGAGCTGGTATAGGCTACACCGGTGAAGGAGAATCATCACAACAAGATGAAAAATTCAATAATAATCTAACTTATAAACCTAAGGTGATGACATGCTATCACTGTGGAAAAACAAGACATACATCTAATGTGTGCAGAAGCAAAGAACAAGGTAAGCCTCCTGTCATTCCAAAATTCAATGGATATTGTTATTATTATGGTAAGTTTGGACATCTAGCTTATGAATGTAGAGGAAAGAAGAATGACATTTCTAATAATACTATTGAGGAGAAAATATGCTATACTTGTAATAAGTATGGACACACTGCAGGGGACTGCAAGGTGAAAATGAAACAAGTCTGGACACCTAAAGAGAGACTACAACGAAAGCCATATCAACTAAAGAGACAAGGTAACTCATATGTTTGGGATTATAATACATGGACTAATTGTACTACATGTGGTCGATATGGACATATTGTAGCAAACTGTTACAGAAAGAGTCAAATTGGACAATCAAGAAACTGGACAAATGCAGGAATGGCATGTATGCACTATCACAAGGTCGGTCATGTAAGCAAGAACTACAGAGACCGAGCACCTGATGAAAACCATATATTTGAGAGTGGATATAACATTGAAAATATTACAAAGTTAAGGAACACAATGTGGAAGAAGGCATCTAATGAGAATGATGAGTCTAGTAACACTGTCAGTGAAACCTCATCCACTAGATTGGGTGACATCGGTACCTCCACTTAAGATGACAAGGTATGTATGGAACTAAATTTTTTGATCACATTTTACATATAGTTTGTTATATCTAATGTACAAATACCAAATCTACATGAATGAAGATGCACTATGGTTTATATATTATAAGTTTGCAAATGTTATCTAGTCAGTAAAAGAAGAAACGTGAGTTGGTTACCCATCGGTAATCACTGTACAAGGTTAACCGAAAATAGTTCAAACCGATGAAGAAACTCTATGTTAACCAAGAAAAATATATTGTAGACATTACCGAGCTGACAGCCATCTCGTACCGAAAGTTAGGTCATGCATTTAATGCATCAAAGTTTGAGCGGGAATATAAAAAAACCCTATATATACGTGGAAACAGAGTTCATTGTTACATTGTGATTTCAAAGAAGGGAGATTTTACAGAGAAGAGTTCAAGCTAAAGATTTTCAAAATAGATTCAAAGCCACCGTAGATTGAACTGATGACAATTCTTTGACAAAAACTAGTATGTTCATTTGCCTGCCAAACACTGGTTATCTATTGTTTGCCGAAACCCTAGAAACAATTTATGGCATCATCTTCAACCACAAGAAAATCATAGAACATTGAGGAGGAAGTGGAATTAATTGTTAGGGCACACTTTTCCAAGGATAAATTTAAACCTTATCCCAAGGTCGCAACACAAATAGATGATATGGGTGCATTTTCTAGAATCCTAGATAAGGTTTTGTTAACATAAGATGTTATGGCTTACATTCACTGCAAGATTGGTGAAGTATGTGATTTTGAGACCATAGAAGCTTATCAGCAAATCTATGGACTGGGTGGTAAGATCAAATCCAAATATAAGAAGATTGAAGAGTCAGGGTTACAATGTTTCACATACTTCCTACAATCATTTCACAATGACTGGATAAGAATCATGCTAAGCAGATTTCATGATGGAAAATTTTGTTTAGACAAACCTATTGAGATCACCAAGAAGATTATCAGTAGGGTTACTGGGTACCCTAAAACCGAAAAAGCCAAAGCCTTTCGAAGTTCATCTTGTCCCGACATAGAAAAGAACACTAGAGCTCAATGGGATGGTAGGGCATTGAAAATATCAACTATCAAAGATCCAGCAGTAAAATTCATAGCTCATGTCATTGGGTACAAGATATTTCAATCAAGAAGACCGAATAGTGTACCCTATAGTGTCGTGGACATGGCTTACAAAATTATGAAGAAAGATCACTAGGTTGATCTTGCCGAACTACTACTACACCAACTACATGACAACATGAAGACAATAAAAGAAAAGAAGTCCAATACATGTAAGTACGGATCACTGCTTGTCTGTACATTCCTCTATTTACAAAAATATGTACTAGGTATCAGTAAAGTGAACTGGCAATCAGACAAACTGATAATTGCTCAAATCGGTGAAATGATGAGAAGTCTAGGAGACAATCTGAAGAAGGAGTTCAATGCATATTTCAAGGAATTTCAAACAAGAATGCAACAAAGAAGAAGAATTCCAAAGGAATTAGTAAGTAAATTTGAAGATGACATATGCTTTGTGGTAAGCACAAACCACTCAATGATAAAGGCAGTAGAACTGAGAACAAAATGGCTAGCACCAATGGGTTATGAAATGAATCATGATTTTTCTTTGAGATCTATCAATGCATTAATGGCATTATCGATAGACATTACTGCTAGTAGGTTTGGAGTATATGAGGAAGCTAAGTCTAGAATAACAATGAACATAAAGATCGGTAAAATGTCTAGAAGGGCAAAGAAAATGAGAAAAGATCTCTCAGCAAGATATGGAACTACATCTGACTCACCTAAGGAGTCACTGGTTAATGAAGCAATTGAAGGTCAGTTATAGTTGGTTGACAAACCCTTTGACAGTGAGGAGACCGAGTCAGAAAAAGAAAAGGATAATACACCAGTTCCTCCCACCAATGATGAAGAAGAAATTCAACTATCCACAACTGATGAACAAGATATTCAGCTACCAGAACCTGAAGGAATGAGGACACATTCAGCAACTACATCATAATCTACTAAGAAAGAAGAAGTAGTAAAAGTAGCAAAAAGAAGAGCATCTACACCGACGAAGAAATACATAAAGAGAAAGAACAAGAAGGTAGCTGAGCCACCTAAGAAAAAGAGGAAATACATAAGGAGTAAGGAAGATATAGAGGAGACTGATACTGAAAATGACCCTAATCAATTTAAGCTAGTTCATAATAGGGATAGTACTATAGAAGAAATAAATGAAGACATTATTGAGAATGGAAATCTTAATGATCCAGGCATATGCAAATTTAACATGTCAATTGAGGACAAGACAAAGTTAGAACATGCTATTGTTCAAATGATGATTAAATTCAAGCGAGTACTAATGGAATTTGCATGTCAATTGCCAAAGTAACTTGATGAAAAAATAAGTGAGAGATGGGCTATTGCACTAGAAATAGAGAAAAGAAAAAGAGAATGATCACTAGGCCGTGTAGCCACACACTTTAGCTATGCTATGGTAAGTGAATACATGACTAGGTATCAGCCTAGATTTTCAGTCAAGAATAGATCTATGTAGATCATGGATGAGAATGTAGATGATATGGATGTCATGTGTGACTCTTTATGGACATCAATTCTGAAAGTAGAAGAGAAAGTTGAACAAGAAGCATTCCTAAAATTGTCTAAAAAGAGACAGTTCAAAAGGTAAAAGTATTTTCATTGATGATAGTAAAGGCAAGAAAATAGAAGACACTAGTATATCAGTCACTGAGGTAATTGATATCACAGAACAAAAGGAAGAAATCAAAATTTCATAGGATGCACCAGATCAAGTCAAGATCCACTTGCAAAAGAAAATCGATGATGATGCACTCATTGAGGACATCACTAATGATGAACTTGATGATGTGGATGATGAAGATGTGACCATTACACAATACAAAGATGAAGCATTCGACACAGCTAGTGTGCTCACATCACTACCGGGTGAACTACCTACTTGTAGAGGTAGTTGAGATAATCTCACAAGTACAACCCAATGTCTCTCATCTTGAACCAACCAAAGATACAACTAAGATTCAATCACCTAAGCAACCTGTTGATACAATTGAGCCTAAAAAACTAGAGGCACAATCTATAGAACAAAAGGAACCTGAAGAAACCAAGTCAATTGAGGTGAACCTACTTGACACTACAACCAAGACTCCCACTCAATCTACCAAGGAGCAGAAAAAGGATGATATAGTGTCAACTAGTAAGGATACTTCGAGGAGTGAAGAAAAAGCTATTGTTGTAAGTGAGAAGAAGTCACCTCTTTCCCTGAAGAAGAAGAAGAAGAAAGCCAAAGGGCCGGTCACCTTTGATGAAGTTATCATTATACTTGAATGTGACCCAAGAAACCTAAGCCCCAAGGAACTAAGTCGGTATGGGGAGTTATGTTCAAGGAAAGTAGCACAAGAGAAGCTGAGGCAAGAACACAAATGCAAAGAAGTGTTAAATGATGTACGAGATAATCTACAATAGATAGTACCAGAAACAAACATTGATGAGAATACTCCCATCATAGATCAACTTGCCACACTCGCTAACAAAATCAATACCCCTGATACAGATGCAGACAAAAGAATAGAAGAAAGGGTAGAATCAAAGATTTAGAATAAATTGGCAGAAAGGATTAGCACAAAAGTGGCACTAAACAAAGTAAAATTATTTGAGGTCATTACTGAGGTAAAATCTATCACCCAGATAATCTGTCAACTGCTAATAAAGCTTTGTACTTCAGACACCTTCACTGTAGAAGTCAGTGAAAAGATAAAAGGTTTAGAAGAAGAAATCAAGTCAAGCACACAAGTAGCTATCACCGAGCCAATTGCTTTCTTAAAGAATATTAACTGAGTTCAGGAACTCTGGCGGCTGATGGCAGATTTAAGGAAACAAGAAGTGCACATCATCGATCAGGTTATAGAGTTATAGAAAGAACACACTCCTCACCTGAAGATTTTTGAAACACACATTTTCAAAGCTGAGAAACTTGTTGCAACACCAAAGATTTCGGTGTTGGATAATATCTTTGACATGCATGCACAAGTCGGTCTTGAGCATATTGCTCTTACCCACCTGAAAGAGGAATGGGAAAACTTCTTGGAGTTTGTGAAGAAAACCCATCCACACATTTTTGACAAGATGTAGGTATACATTATATTTTTGATATTTGGCATTATTATCAAAAAGGGGGAAATCATGTATATGCCAAATAAGTATATTACATACTATCAGGAGCATGCACGGAGGGGGAGTACTTTTTGTACTTAGAAGTTTTTTGTTGTCGATATGTATATGGTGGAGATATAAGGAATATATAGAAACATTTTGTCTATATACATTTTGAATTTTTGATACTAATGCCAAAGGGGGAGATTGTTAATCTCTATTGAACATTTAAGGTTGTCATTAGTATTAAAGGATAGTAAACAAGTCATTCGATTACTTATATTGAGACAATCGGTAACTAGAAGTAAGACAGAGCAGTCGGTAAAGCTTGTTACACTGAGCATCACATGGTTCACTGAGCACTAGTGACACCGACACCGATAGTCAGTAAACACTGAGCATCATAGTATACAACGAGCATATTATACAGTGTTTATTGATGATCATAAAAAATGGCATAGTAATAAAAAATGGCACATTATTCTATGCAAACGGTTATAACACATCATAAAATGGTTTACCAAGACTGAGGAGCATTTATTGTAAAAGATATTCATTAAATGAAATGATTATCTTATTTGTATTAGTTGATCTAGGTTATTTTGCACCGTAGATCTTAGGGTTATGATTATTTTTGTAACCTAAGTTTTTGCTAAGGTGGAAAAATAGAACACTACATATTTTGTTTATTTGCACCATTTTTATGAGGTTGTTGAACTAATATATATGAATTACGCAGCACTAGAAGAAATTGCCTATCTTCAAGAGAATCAGTTTATCGAGTAGAATAGAGTACATAGGTTATCAGATTGAGCAGAATCAAACAAGGCTACTGAGCATAATAGAGCAGAGAACCATCACAGATAAGGTGATATTTTTATAAGCACTTATGGATCTATTTCAAACAATTGAGATGTCAACTAGCAGATAGTTTACCTATTACTTTCTGACAATTGTGATAGAGTTTTGATAAATCTCTTAACAGAGTAGACTTAACAGTCTTTGTATAAATCTCTTAACCGAGTACACACTTCATATAGTATTCTTAAATCTTATAACTAGGTAGATCTAGCTGATCTAATATGTTACTCCTAACAGGGTAAGATCACCAGGAGTGATCAAAACTTGTAGCCTTAACAGGCAAACCTTTTCTATCTGTAGTAGTGAAGAATTTGTGGGTGTCATCCCCACCGCAGTTTTTACCTTCTAACAAGGGTTTCTGCATTACCAAAATACTTGTGTTATGTGATTGTCATATTGATTTCATGTTGTTTACTTTCTTAAGTTAACTAGATGATTGACTTATGCAATTATGTTCAAGTTATTTTGATCAGTTATTACAGTATTCAGTTATATATTAGAAAGGTTGTTACAAGTAAAGTTTTGAAGGCACTGATTCACCCCTCCCCTCTTAGTACCTATCTCTCCTAATTTCAACATTAGAATGAAAACTTGTTCAAAAGATTTAACATATGACTATTAGGTCAACCTCTGTTAAAAGGATTTTGACTGTTACAATGGTTAGAAAGTAGCAGCAGTATTATCTGAAAAATATACAACTCACTTTGCAAATATCAGATCCGATTCCATACACTAATTTTGGTTTACTGACTTTGAAACTTTTTCATTTCCATCTCTGATATGCTCAGATCTTTTCTTCAAGCAATCACCATACTTCTCCTTCAGCCTTTTTTGCTTATTCAGTCAATAAAACTTTCTTCTTCCAGCATTCTCTTTTCTTCATGTCCATACATATCAAAATGTTTAGGTTCCCTTATATTTTCCTCAATTAGGTTAACTCATCTTTTTCCACTCAATCTCAATCATAGATCTTAGGGTTAGGTCAGATTCATTGAATCTACCCGCTTCATGTTCTTCGGCTCCTTTTCTAGAATCATCTCAAATCTCTTAAAGATTTACAATAAAACATTTTACAATGCATTTAATGCTTCCAAACAATTAATAAATAAAGTCAACACATTTTACATAATCCAAGAATTCAATAATGTTGGCTCCAAAATTAAATTCTCTTCAAATATAAAATTGTTGATGCTTGGTTAATACTTGATTGTCCACTCGGTCTTCATGTAGAAAGCTCGGTCATTACTAAAACTATCTCCTCAGCTTATACTACCTTCCTCAACAATTTACTAATGCTTGGTCGACACTAGAATTTTTCTCAGCATATACTAACTCGGTCAACACTAACATCACTAGGCTTAAACATGATTTTTCCATTCTTTGCTCGGTTAAGCCTACCAGTTTAGTCTTCAGTCTTACTAAGATAAACAATACATTATCTCATCATAGTGCAACATGTTAGAGTAATCATACTTTATGCTTATTAATTAAATCACTTTGGTTTAATTAATTAAGTCATTTATTACTCTATTTACTTAAGCTATCTTTTAGGTGCATTATAATTAATATATTTATTAATTATAATGTGCAACCTAGCTTTATTTTTTGCTTTATAGCTTTAGGGTTTTATTGTTCACCTATATGGTTGAACCCTTTGTACATTCTTTTTAGATAATTTTGGATCATAATAGAAATTGCTCTTTACATGTCCATAAGATGTCTCTGGCTTTTTGGCCTCCATAGATTTTTCTTGCTTCTATTCTTTGCTTCTTCCATGTGACAGGGTTATGCATGCAGGTGTTCTTGGGAGATTAGTATTTCACCTAATCTAACATGGTATCAGAGCCATCTTGCTGCTCACTGTTCGTGTTTTTGTTGAAGTGATTCAGAAGTTTTGGATGCCACCATTGCGTCTGGAAGGTTCGAGATAGCCAGAATCCATATAAAATTTGTCCATTTTGGACACTTTTGCAATTTGAGGCAAAAATTTTTAGGTACCAAGCCATACGACCTGGCACGCGGATCGAGACAGCAATTTTAAAAAAAAAAAAAAAAATTTTTTTACTAAGGGGCGGCCTCCCGGGTGCCACCCAGCGGCCACCCAGGCACCACCCCGCGGCCTCCGCCGAGCCGCTAGCAGCTGCAAGCGCTGTCGCAGCGGCCGCCGCCGCCCCCATCACCGGCCACCGGGCTCCCTCCGCTTTGCCACCACTGGTCGCGCCGCCCCCGGGCTCCGCGTCCATCCGCAGCCACCGCTCCGCTGCAGAGCCACCACCGGCTCCTCCGCTGCCCCGCTGGCCTCCTCCGCCGGCCCCGCTCCGCCCACCGTTCTGCCGCCGCCCGACGGGTTTTTAAGCCCTGCGGGCCCTAGCGGTGGTCACATGGGTGACCGGGAGCTCTGGCTCCAGCCCCCTGCGTGCACCATGCGCCCAGGGGCTCCTTTTTTTCCAGCCCCAGGGGCTTAAATATCTTTTTTGGTGCTTTTTAAGGGTACCTGGGCCTTTTTTGCAATATCTGGAGCATACAGAGGTCTTTTTTGGACTTCTTTATATTGTCAGAAAGCTCTTTCCGAGCTCTTTCTGATTATGGAGGTTAGAGTTTTTAGATCTTCTATTTTGATAGTGTTTTTTTTGGTCAAAGGTGATATTTATTTTTTGCCTTCCGGGAGCCATATCTCGCTCATCCAGACTCATTTTTGGGCTCACCAGATATCGTTGGAAAGCTGGTTCTGTGAGTTATTCAGTTGCAGGGGTCTTTTATCTAGATTTTGTTCTAGGTTTTCTCTCCTCTGAGTTTTGCACTTTTGCACTCTGGCGGATTACTTGGGTTCTACAGGTCTTGGGATCTCTTCTTCTGTTCTTCTGGCTCACTCTTCTTTCTGACTTTTGAGCATTGTATGCTTCTCTTCTGTAGCATTTCTTTTCTGTAAACGCACTGAGATAAAGTGCCTACTTTTGTATATCTGGGATCTTGTACTCCTTGTGTTTGTTTGTACTCGCACTCAGTTATAAAGTGCCATGGGGGGTTATGATGTTTTGCCTTTTGTGCTCATCCACCTTTGTCAAGTGAGTGTACCTTCCATGACATTAGCCCATGCTATGTGTCCAGAAGATCTATTCTTCTTCTTCGACACCACCCTTTATCCTGTGCGTGTACTTCTGTTGCACTGTTGGTGTTCCTGATTCTTCTTCTTGCAGATGTTTCTGGCATTGCATTTCAGTGTTCCTGTCACCCCTCTCCCTATTCAGCATTATGGGGGGGTTCACCTATTGGCTCTATTGCTTCCTTGGTTCGGTTGAGTGATCTACGTATTCAATTTTTGTTCCTATGTACTAGGCGGATGCAGTGGCTAGGCACCTATGCATTTCGGTGAGATGGATCATCTACTATATAGACACTCATTCATTCCTTTTTTTGGAGGTCACCTCTTCGATTGATCAGCTCTTCAGACTTTGTCTTCTCTACCTGGTCATGCACTATTTCAGTGGGGGTTCCAGCAGTATTCTTCTGACAGTGTTTGTAGCTTCATGCTTCGGAGATGCTTCATGCTCTTTCTTGTTCCTTTATTTGGGACATTCCCTAGATTGGAGGCTTTGTTTCCTTCATCTAGTTTATTTCTTGTACCTGGGTACCTGATCAGGCCTTGTTGCCGGGACCCATTTTTTGCTTTCATAGCTGTGCTAGGTTAGCTTCCCTCTTGAGCTACGCTTAAGGGGGGGTGTTAGAGTAATCATACTTTATGCTTATTAATTAAATCACTTTGGTTTAATTAATTAAGTCATTTATTACTCTATTTACTTAAGCTATCTTTTAGGTGCATTATAATTAATATATTTATTAATTATAATGTGCAACCTAGCTTTATTTTTTGCTTTATAGCTTTAGGGTTTTATTGTTCACCTATATGGTTGAACCCTTTGTACATTATTTTTAGATAATTTTGGATCATAATAGAAATTGCTCTTTACATGTCCATAAGATGTCTCTGGCTTTTTGGCCTCCATAAATTTTTCTTGCTTCTATTCTTTGCTTCTTCTATGTGACAGAGTTATGCATGCAGGTGTTCTTGGGAGATTAGTATTTCACCTAATCTAACACAACATAGTGAAGTACACTTTTTAGTATCAAGATAACTCAACCTTTCCCTTAGGTGCTATTGTTACCAACCTTGCTTAGCCCTCTTAGCAACAATCAAATAGATATAGTACTTTCCTAAGTAGCAATAGTCTTACCAATTAAGGTTTGACATCAATGAAAATACAACAATTGTTTCAATTTAGTTTCCAACAAAATCAAGTTGTTGCCACCATAGTGAAAAAAGGAGATTAACATTCACTAGTTCTAAATTAAATAGAAGATGAATGGTTGGATAAGTTGATGATTGACATTTAAGAAAAATAAAAATAATAGCAATTGAGTGTAGTTGTTACAATTTCATGATTTGACATCAAATTGATTAAGTCTTATTAGAGATTGAAAAAAATAATAGATAATAGTGTGATTCAAAAGATTGGAAAAAAAAATGGCAGTTCATAAAATGTGATTAGAAATACTGATTAAAAAAATAACATACAATCAATTCAAAGAAAGAAAAAAGGATAGAACTGAACAACAAATTTACTCATATTTAATTGATATGTAGAATGCACATATATAGTTACAAATAATCTTAACAATCACCCTATAAAATTGTTAAAAGGGATTCTACAATGATTTAAATATGATTGAGAACAAATTAGATACTATTATTGATCACAAATTAAGATTAACAGACACATCTACTGTTCTTTATTGAGATGTACACATGGCACACATATAATTCAGCTATGAGTTGTATTCTCTAGCACAATCTAATTAAAAAATAATTATAACCAAGATTGATCCAAGATCCAATCACTATGTTATTCATGATGCTTACATGACCCCATAACTATTGTCTTGTGATTCATTTATGAGTTAGTCACTATTTCTATTGTGATGTATGTCGGAGCTACTTTCTATGTATTTGATGTATGAAAAGATAGTCATCTTGTGTACTTATGATGTGTATGAGGTAATCCATTGTACATATGAGATGTATGCTCGAGATAATTACTATTTGTGTGATTTTTGATATGACCCTCATGTGTGTATGTATGAATTTGGTAAACTAATTATTAATGGTGATGATAGGTATGGAACTATCACCTAATGCAAATATATATCTTTTATGGGATTGGATGAAGTTCATAGAATCCCTTATTTAATAGACAGGATTAAAGAGATCAAAGATCTCATCAAAAGGAGAGAGTGACATCACTCTAAGTGTGAATTACGCATCCTTTGATTTTACATGAGAGGATATGTAGGTAGAGTCATTAGGATAGATCCCTTGTGGCTTAGGTCAGGGTCTAGGATGACTCTAGATATGGAAGTTAAACACCAATATGAGAAGGCATAAAATGTGAAATCAAGTTGTTGCCACCATTGTGAATGGAGGAGATTAAATTCACCACTTCTAAATTAAATGGAAGATGAATGGTTGGATAAGTTGATGATTGAAGTTAAAAAAAAAAATAGTAGCAACTGAGTGTAGTTGTTACTATTTCATGTTCTCTCAACAAATTGATCGAGTATTATTAGAAATTGAAAAAAATGATAGATAATAGTATGATCTAAAAGATTGGAAAAAAGTACCCAATTTATTTAAAAAAACCAAATGATATATCATAAAATATAATAAGAAATATTGATATAAAAAAATAACATACAATCAATTCAAAGAAAGAACAAAAGATAGAACAGAACAACAAGTTTACTTGTATTTTTTGATAAATAGTGCCTTTTCTATTAATTGAATATAAAAGTTACATATTCATAAAAAAAGGGTCAGGGGACATAAAAATCACCCCACGAGAGTCCACATGGTAAAAGATGGATCTAGAAATAGAAACTTAGAAACTATTCATAAAAAAAAAGCATAAATCCATCAAGCTATGAGAGCAGTGCCAGTAGATAGATGAGGATCTCTATCATTAGAACCCCAAACATCATTGGGATTGACAGGTGGGTTAGGAATCGACCAACCATCATCTTCAACATCTTTTTCCTTCTCTTCTGCCTGAGGTAGAAAAATAGCCAAATCCAGGTGGGGGAATTTAGAGGAAGTGGCTGGGGGCCAATCAGAGCCACGATGAGAAATAGGGGCAATAGGAGGGGTAGAATGAGCCAGGGCTAGAGACCACCTAGAAGGGCGATGTGTTAGCTTGTGGTGACTGATCAGGAAATTACTATCTAGGAAAGTACTGTACACTTTTCATTCATCGTGGGTTAACTTGTCAAGCATTTTTTAGTTGACATGTCAAAAATTTCCCTAGGTTGACTCGTCAAGCCTTTTCTTAGGTTGACTCATCAAGTATTTTAGGTTTAACTTGTTAACTGACATAAGCCTTGTTATATTGGCTTAGGGTTAGGGATTTCATTATGATGTATGATTTTAGTACTTGTGGTGGAATTGATCTGTAAGGGATTACAGATTGTAATCAGGTTGTAATCACTGGATAATAATAATATTGGACTCACTGTTGGTGGACATAGCCTAGGGATTGGGTGAACCATGTTAAATCTTTATGTCTCATGTTCTCTTTTGTGTGTTTGATTATTTTCTGATATTGGTTATATTTGCACATAATTGTTTTTTCTACCTTATTAATCCTAACATGATGAGGTGGAGAAGCTGAGTGATGCCGCTAACCATCATCGCCACCTCTTGGGGAGTGGTGGCAGGAAGCCTACAACTGTGGTGTATGGGAGTGGTGAGTTGAAGAGCTATGCCCACAACAACACCCCCTAGGTGGAGTACCTTCTATGGAGACAACATTAAGAGGAACCTAAAAAACTATACATGGAGCATTACCCTAGTGATTGAGAAACTCCTAAAGGTGAGCCACCTCCAGAGCCACTTTATTAGCTTGAACTTGAATCTGCATCGTTACATTGTTACATATGCAAGCTTTATTATACAAAGAAACATTAATATCAAGAGAGTTGTGAGAAAAGAGAACAACATTCCTATCTTTCCACAAAGTGAACAAAAACTCCATCTTGAAAGTATGCCAAATCTGGGTAAACTTGGAGGGAAGATTTGGAGAATCTTCCAGAATAATCACATGCCAAGAGAAAGGATCATGCCTGAAAGGTTTAAATAAGTCATGAATCCACTGTCAATACTATTGAGCTCTCTTACAGAACCAAAAGATGTGAGAAAAGGTTTCTGGGTGGCCACAAAAAGGACACCGATGGTCATGAACACCTAGGTGTTTGAGTCTAGGACCCATAGGAAGTCCTTGGAAGAGTAAACACCAAGAAAAAAGAGCCATCTTGGGCTCTGTAATGGAAGACCAAATGGTCTAGAAATGAAAGCTACAATGGTAGGTAGAAGAGGGAAAATGCCATCTCTGGTTGAGAATGTCCACCATGGGAAGGTGGGAAGACAACCACTAGTAGCCCGACCTAGGCTTGTAATTGAGGAATATAGTGGCAGGATACCACTTCTGATCCTTCCACCAAGGTCAAATAGACTGAACACCAAGCTTACGAAGAAAATGATCTAGAATAGGAAAAACCAACAGGTCAAAAGTCTGATGATTTGGGTGAGCTAGGTGGTACTAGACCTAGATATCATCCCAGGTACGGAGGCTCATAGTGACCCTGGAGAAGAGGTCCTTTGGATTCTAGATGCCACATTTGAAAAAACATAGAGCACTAGATCCTTGAGTCTTAGCAAGAGAGATACCTTGAATAGAGAAAAGTGGAGACCACTAGAGGTTCTGTTGATTAAAAGAAATACCATTGTGAAATCCATCTCCATCCCACTGAATCCAAGGTTTTATAGCTTCCCAAGCCTTCCATATGCTCTTAATGATGAAGGTTCCCTAGATCTAGACAGGCTCCCTCATAATAAGAAGGGTTTGAAGACCAATTCCTTTCTAGGTAGGCCTACGAATAGGGTAGCCTAAAGAAATAAAATGCCTGACAAGGATCTTCTAGGCCTCATTACTAGTGAGAGAACAAATAATCCATTTGGCACAAAGAGCATGTCCCTGCTTCTAAGTGGCAAGAAGACCAAGGCCACTAGAATCTCTAGGGAGACAATAATAATCTCAAGAAACTCTATGAAATCCATGCCCATCAAGCTCCAAAATCCCAGAGAAAGTCTTTGAGAAGGTGCTCCAACTTCAGGTAAGAAGCTTTAGAGGGAGCCCTGCAAGAAGAGTAATAAACATGGGTGGCAACAAGAACCTTAGAATAAATCTATAATTTTCCTACAAGAGAAAGGGGTTTAGAGATCTAATACTGAAGCTTCTGCTCAATCTTAGAAATTATGACATTCCATAAATCCAGAGGAGAGCCATGGAAAGCAAAGGAAATGCCTAGGAAGCATAAAACTTCTCCATGCTAGACCCATTTCCAATTGAATCTAGCAAGCCAAGGAGGGGTAGACAAGAAGGATTGTCTGTAATAAAGAGTCTTATGTCATTGAATAAAGGACTCAGAGGCCTAACAAAAAGTATTTAAGAATTGTAAGGCATTAGAAATATTATCCTCCTCCTCAAGGAGAGTGAGAAAGGAGTCATCGACAAACTAGCCATTGAAAAGATGAGAAGGAGAGTCAAGAAGAGAAATTCCATGAACTAAACTGGAGCAAATAGAATTGGCAAGAAGGTGTGTGTGTGAAAATTGTACCTGATCTGTAAACACAACACTTCAGTAAAACATTAGAGGTTAGCTATAATCAAATCATGCAAAATTAAAATCTAATATAACCAAGTGATTTACTGCCTTCTAGTAGGTGCGAGATTAATGTTCTCAGATTGTTATCGAGATCAGTGACCTAGACGACACCTGAATGAAGGATTTGAATGCAATTGATCTAGATATGAAATATGAATGCAATTAATCTATATTTTTGATATTTTCTATGCAATGATATGAAAACTTGATATGGAATCTATGCTAATATGGAAATTGATATGCTAAAATGATCTAACAATGATATGAAAAAGAATCTAAATGAATGTAAAAAAAAAACAAATTGATCTCACAATAGCCTTGATTCGCAATAAGCTTTGATTCTCTCAATTCCAATTCTCCAACGTGATTGTGCAAAAATATGAGATCTTTGAGATGAGTTGAGGCTTGTTTTTATAGAAATCCAAGGCTTTGGAGGTGCATGGGAAAATCCATAAATCACTCAAATAACTCAGGTTGATTTTTGAGTTATTTTTAAATAAAGATAATTAAGTCACAAAAATCATGCAAAAGTACAGTTTAACTCGAATTAGAAGTTTAGATCAACTTTAAAACTCAAAAAGATGTTGAGTTTCAAAAAGCTAACAACTTGCATTGATTTTTCAATTTTGAGTTTAACTGGTCCTTGAATATGCACATGGATAATTATGATTTAATAAATAAATAAAGTGATTTATGCTCAACTTAATTGCTTTTTGAAATAAAATAATTAAGTTATGGGTTAATTAACTATTTTACCAAACTTTTATTAAAAACTATATTATTAAATAATGACAACATGCTTTAATTAATTAAATAAGAATTTAATCAATTATTCATAGGAATTTTGATTTATTGTCAAAATTAAATAATGCAATTAATAATAGATAGAATTAAATTTAATTAAATAATTAAGTGGCAAATATTAAATCTAATTAATTAAATATGCAAAATATTTAATTAATCAAATTTTACGATAAATGTGATTTATTGCCAAATAATTATAAAATTAAAGATAATTATGATAATTAGGAATATTGCTAGGAATATTTCCCGATGCAGAATTTAAGATAATCAATTATGATTTGATGATGTTTAGATGTGCCTTAGGTTAGGACTTTGATGTTGATTTCATTCCATTTGTTGATATAGAAGATTAATGAACTTATAGCCCATTTTTGGGGTATTACATTTTGCCCCTCTTTGAATTACTGTGCGAAGCACAGTGGTTCAAAGACAGTCTATGTTTCATAGAGATATGAAACTGATGCGAAATTGATAATTGATATGAGATAGAAGCTGATTGATATTGATTTGATATGGAGATAATAGGTCCTAAATGACCAAAGATAATGTTCACTATAATAGCAAATGAACCTATGATTGCAAAAAAGTGTCAAAACGCCTAATTCCAAACCTTAGGATTGCAAAGAAGTGAGTGACCGGTTCTAGACTTGATTGTCTTAGCAGAACTAGCAGGTATCACATCTGAATCCTTCAGTTGCCGAAGAACCAAGGAAAGAACACTATGATCCGATGGTTGCAAAAACTGATACAGTTTACAAGATTAGGAGAATACTAGATTGATATGGATCTTGATGAATCTGATATGCTCCAAGTGATGATAGATTTGCCCCGAGCGATGAGGACTTTTGATGAATCAGCAACTAGACATGGTTGTTGTCTTGATTACTAAGGAAAGATATGATAGAAATTGATTTATAGACTTTGAATGATGTGCAATACCATGCCCCCTTCGGGATTAAAATTGAAATCTGACAAGAAAAGTCAGCGTTGATAGTTTAGAAGCATGTTAATTGATTTGAGAAGTGGTTAAACACGTTCAAGAATGCATTCTGCATCATTGGAAGGTCCCAAAAGACCAAGTTTGACTAGGTTAAACCATGAGTTGACCATAGTTGACCAAGTTGAAATTTTGATAGTTTGATGTAAGATAATCAGTTAAGTTGAATACTAGATTTCTGTGATGATTGAAGGTCGAATATGCAAGCAGTTAATAATATGAATGATCTCATATTTGAATTTTGATCCCGAAAAAGGATTCTAATTGCTATTTCATTGGAGGAACCTTCGTGTGAGATTCAAATCTTGTTAGATTTGAAGATGTGATTGAAGAATTATTTAAGCATTGAAGTTCATTTAATCATTGTGAGATCATGCAAACATGCAAAATGCAAAGAGACATGCAAAATAAAATGCAACCTAAGACCTAGGACCTAGTCACTGATCATATGTCGATTTGTTATCATCATTGAACTTTTAGGTAACTGGATAAATCAATACAATGCCCACTAGCTATGAAACCATAGATATATGAATATTGATTTGTAATGCTCAGGAACCAATACAACACCCACTGGTCAAACAACCATGGATATATGAATATTGATTTTATTTTCAGAATGTCAAATTAGATACAAGCACCAAGGCACAAGTGCCAGGATGACCTAAGTATCATGTCTATTTTGATATAGAAAATTGTAGAAGCATCAGAACATAAATCAAACAGTCAAGAGTTCATTCTAAATCCAATGTGAATTACCTGTAGTGACCCTTTATCATTCACATCCTTAGGCAAGATCGCGTTTCACAGTAGGAGAAAGAACTCACTCAAAAAAACAATAGTTAGATCAATACTTCTTTGAATCATTTGGGTATCAATGGTCAAGGTACGCATGGCCATCCAATTCAAGATAGAGGCTCTTACAGTCAGACACCATTTCAATCTAGAATTTCCAAAGTTGTTAGATTTTCACATACAAGCAGAAGACAAAGAAAATATTATGCCCCCAGTCATCACTCTCTAAATCCTATAAAGGACATCATCGAAGAGCTTGAAGGGACACAATATGCAAAAATCTCAATGCGAATCAGTAAACATACCAGGAGATAAAAGCATGAAAAGAATAGTTTGTTTTCAGTTGAGTTTTGATGTTTGATTGCGTTGTTGTAGATGCAAAATCCTTTCTGGAGACAAGACTGATTGACTGACTCACATGAAGCTTCAAAGGACTCTGACTAGATATGATCCGTCTAAGATACAAGGGAGACCATAGAATATGACATTGATTTCCCCCAAGTGTTAAGCATTAATAGGATACAGATACTTGAGTTGATTGGTGGACAAACTGACTTATTGAAAACTAGAAATGCAAAAACAAACCGGGAGATATGTACAAACTAAAGCAAAACTGAAAGCTGGGAAAGACCAAGATTGCACTGATAGATGGAGCATTTTGAAACAAGTGGCACCCGTTTGCTGAGTTTTCACCATCTTGGCAGAGATTCTATTTTTGCTACCAAGGCGCCTGTTTCCAGGTTTTCACCAAGGCACTTTTTTTTTTTTGTATTTTTCATTTTTCAATTTTTTTTTTTTTTTGATATTTTCTAATTTTTTTGCGAATCATCAAGGCACCTATTGCTAGGTTTTCACCAAGATGTTCATTTTTTTCAAGACTTTTTTTGATTTTTAGGATTTTTTTAAGATATTTAACCATAGACTGAATGCCTTAGGCATAGAATTTCTTCAGATGGAGAACGTTGATTGGTTCTCAGAGCTGTTCTCCTTCAGTCGTTGAGAGTTGATAGGCACCAGAGCCAAAAGTAGAAATGATTACAAAGGGACCTAGCCAGTTGGGTTCAAACTTCCCCTTACATTCTCGATGTGATTGATTTTTAGGATTTTCTCTCAAGACTAGATCACCAACCTGAAATTCTCTGTGTTTAACTTTCTTGTTGTAGCTTCTAGACATTCTCTTCTGATATACTCTGAGATGATCATATGCTACTTGTCTGCACTCATCTAGTAGTTCAAGTTCTTGCAACCTAGACACTTTGTAGTCATCATCAGTTACTAGACCATACATTCTGATTCTGAGTGATGGGATTTCAACCTCAATAGGCAGTACCGCTTCAGACCCATAAACTAAAGTGAAAGGTGTAGCCCCAGTGGGTGTTCTGATACTTGTTCTGATATTGGTTCTGATACTTGTTCTGATACTGGTTCTAATACTTGATAACATCTTTTTCCATTGCAAAATCCCAAGCAATATCATATCGTGTAGTCCCAATGTCTAGCAAGGTGGAGAACAAGAGGGATTGGCAGGCTGGTGGAAGAGATGGAAGACAAGAGAATGAAGGAGAATGAAGGGAAGAAATCCTCAAGGGAAAAATCCTCAAGAATACCCAAGCTAGGGAAATTTTTTCATGTAAAGCGCATTTGGACAAGCAATGAAAGGCTAGCATAGGATAAGTCACAAAAGTGTAATGCCAGAGTAGTTTAGGATGCAGTCCAAATGAGTAGACATGTCAAGAGGTTTCATAGCATTGTGTTTTACTCTTTTTTTCTTTTTTTCTTTTTTTAGATCAAGACCAAAGGAGAAAAAGATAGCGATAGGTGAAAATGAATGGAGGAAGATGGATATGAACGTTAAACATGGAAGGAATGAAAGCAAGATCATCGTAAAATAGCTCACAAAATAGCCAAATATTCGTGTATAGATCAACATTGTCAAGATCAAAGAGAGAAGATGAAATGGATGAAATATGTAGAAGAACTACGCATGATGCCTGATTGCCAGGTTTTCATCATGGTACTTATCCAAGGTGCCACAAGGGAGTGGTTTTCACCATAGGATGAATTTATTTCTCTTTACTTTTGCTAACAAGGCGCCTATTTCTAGGTTTTCACCAAGGCACATTTTCAATTTTATTTTTTTTTTAAATTTTGGAAGAAGGCAAGTTTGTTAGATAATGCTCCTTGAAAGGATAAACCATGATATGCCAAGGATTCAAATGATATGCTCAAAGGTGCTGATAGGGAAAGGAAGATGAAAGAGAAAAATGGAAGATAAGGTTCTATGTAAAGCGAGTAAGGTTGGAAGATAGGAGGAATAGGCAAATGAGGAAAAAGGATAGAAGATAGAAGGATAATGAATGGAAGGATCGTGAAAGGGTAGATGGAAAGGAAGGCAAGATCAACATCAACACACACCTTGAAAGGTGGCCAGAGGATGGAGGAAACATGAATGAAGGAATACGTGAAGGAATATGGTGAATGGATAGCAGAGGTTGTGGTTTAGGCACGTGGAATGGAAAAATATTTTTGGAGGGAGATGAAGTGGAAGTCTCTAGAAACTTGAATGTCAACTTCACTTTTTGCTCAACACCAAACTCTTTCAAGAGAGATTTTGGAATCCATATAGCCGTAGGCTTTTTATTTCCTTTTGATGATTTAGAGAGAATATCTTTAATGATGGATTTTGGAACCCATACTTGTCTTGTAATTTTTTTCTTAGATATCTCTTTGAACTTTATGCTTCCATGTCTATTAGAGGAGACATGGTGATCTTCTTTTTTTGATGGATTCTTGTATTGCTTCTTTTTCTTGTATTGAACATTCAAGTTACTTCCAAAGGACTTGGGATTTGTGGAAGAGGGAGGATATGACTGGTTTAGATGGGTGGATGGATGAAAAGGATTCAAGGGTATGCATCTATGTTGATCTTGAGGAAAGATGGGAGATGGAGGGACGTAGGGACCCAACATGGATAGCAAATTAGGAGAGTTAGGAGGGGAAAGTGAAGGGACATAAGGACCCGAGATTGATGGAAAATTAAGAGAGTTAGGAGGGGAAAGGGAAGGGACATAAGGACCCAAGATGGAAGGAAGGTGTGAAGCATTTAGTAGTGGTGGAAGAGGTCAAGGATGGAAGTGGAAGATACAAAAAGATAATCAATAAGTTCATCAACATCTATATGACAACCAAGGATATCAACATCTTTAGAGTGAGCATTAGAATTTTCAATAGAATCAAGTACATCTTGAATATGAGCACCTTCTTTGATAGGATTGTTCAAAGCTTGCAAAGACTTAGGAAGAGTAAAAAGTGGAAGTGAACATGGAGTGCTAGAATAAGAAGATGGAAGACTTTGATCTTGACAAGGATCCTTGGATAGCATAAGCGCATAATTTTTCTCTTGATTTTCAATAGGCTTAACATTGGAAGTAACAACACTATTTTTAATAACCTTACTAGAAGTATCATCTTTGGAAATTGAAAGTGTAGTAAGGTCATTTTGATTGTCAATAAGCTCAACAGTGTAAGTAGTAGCTTGATCTTGCTTAGGAGAAGACTTAAGACATGGTGGAATGCATGAAAAAGGGGGTGCAAGATCAAAAGAACCCTGAAGTGGATAAAAGACATCACAAAAAGGATTGGATGACACAGAGGTTTCTTGATCTTGATCTTTCTTTATGTGCTTTTCTTTATCATTTTTGGAGTCCTCTTGACATGGAGCCACTTCTAAGGACAAGGAAGCATGTTGGGATTGCATGGATGACTTTGGAAGAGATGGTGGAGGACTAGCTGAAGTAGGGATTATAGCATATGAAGGCTTAGGCTCTTTAGGTTTATCATTATTGAAAGTATTTGCAGCCAAGTGAAGGTTAGCTTGAGTATCTTTAAGAGGTAGCTCTGGAGGATAACTATAGGGAACCGCATGAAAAGTATCAGGGCTTGTGTCGGATGAAGGTTCTGTGAAAGATTTGAAAGACTCAGAAGCTTTAGGAAATGTACGGGTATTGGAGGAAGTAGGGGATGGAAGGGAACCATCACCAAACAAAGGTCCAACATTAACATGATCTTTCTTGAGAAGATAATTTTTATTTTCAGCAGGAGAGTCCTTACAGGAAAGAGCCTTATAGTATTGATGTTTCAAATCAGCATGGTACATTTTATAGTCCTCAGCAGTAGTAGATGGATCATAATCAAGGTATTGTTCACAAAAAATATCAAAGTCTTTTTCAAAATCAGAATCATATGGATCACCATCATGATCTATCCAATGTGATGGCCCATTTGTAGTAAGCAGGAATGAACGACAAGGAGGATTCTTAGGAATAGAGGTGTCATAGGTATCATTACATTGTCTAGCATCATAGTCATCATAGTCTCCAAAGCTAGATGTGTCACTCTCTATGGAAGAGGTATCATAAGGGTTATCACATTGCTCAAATTCTTTTCGGGGGCATGGTGACATGTACAAGTCTTTATCAAACGAAAAAGGGCATAGAGCTTCCATGGAGAACTCTTTAGGTTCCTTTTCTTTCTCAAGTTTGTTAAGTTCAACTTGCATAGCTTGTAGCTGCTTCATCATAGTAGTGATTAGAGCTTCTTCCTCTTGTGTACTAATTTTTTGAGACATGTGTACTGATTCTCAATAGCTACTACTCTATTCCTGACACAGTGATTCGTTCGACAGATTTTGAAATTAGGCTGAAAAAGCTAAATATTTGGCCATTCTGACAATTTTTTGATAACTCTCAAAAATTTCCCAAATGACACTCTGCAGACTCGTATGACAATGGGTATGCTATGAAATGACAGTTGAAAATCTCATACGACAATTGCAAGATTTTGACTTTGAGAATTTGCTGGCATGGAAACTCGTATGACACTGGGTACTCAATCATACGACAGATGGGTTGTAATGAAATGACACTTGAAAAAACTCGTATGACTTTTGACTTCCTGAAATAATTTTTGACTCTAGAAAAGGATTTTACTTCAGATTTTGCAAATTTTGAGTTTTCAAATTTGAATTGTTTGCAAATTTCAATGTCCAGATTTGAGGATTGTAACAGATTTGTCCATTTTCAGTAACTAGATAGATAAACAAGCATGCAAAACAACAAGCACATGATTTCAAGCATGTCTAAAAATAATGAACAAGGGCAAAAGCAACCTCGCGCATGAACAATCAAGTGACTTATTTGTTCTAATCCTCAGAAGTGCTAATTGTGTATGTTCCAAAAATGTTTTTCAATGATGCACATATACCCTATAAAATGAAAATTTGGCCTCGCTAGGGTTTTTAGTAATGGTTTGACTCTTCAAATTTTATGATCCAAAGGGGTGAACTCCAATCCCGGCTCACCAGGGTTTTGACAAAGTCTGAGAACTTAATCTTCAAGAGCTGCTAGGGAGATTTGACAACCCAACAATGAACCATACCTGTGGAGATTTCTTCCACAAGGACATTTATATAGCGGCTGTCACTACCACGGCAAAAATGGCTATGACCGCTTGAAGTTTCGTCAACGTAGTTTTCCCTGTGAAGGGATTATCCGCTACGGTTAACCCTCTCTAAAGATGACTCACAATAGTATACCACAAGGGGACTTGGCTCCAGATCCAAGGTTTTTGACACCTTTTCACTTTTAACCCAAACAAAGCAAGTAGATTAATCCGACATGCTAAGACAAAGTTTTGCTTCACTAAGGTCTATGATGCCAACTCCAAATGATCTATCAACCTCTCCAGGGAGAGAATGTATCAATCAATAAGAGAAGGTGCACTAACCAATTTTGATTCACCAAAGCTCGTGATGTCAACCCCACGTGATCTATCAACCTCTCCTAGGAGAGAATGTATCGATCAATAAGAGAAGACACACTAACCAAGTTGAATGTGAAACACACTAAGTATTTTCCCTACCTACAAAGATTCTATCATCAAGAAAGATTTCACTAGGAATCCAATCTCTAAAGAATCACGAATAGTGTTCATAGGGCCCAATTACTATGTGAGCACAGATATATTCTCGAAAGCAAATCTACCAAAAGTACCCAAAAAGAAGAAAGAGGAACACTTAACGCTTAAAGAGAATATGAGATGAGTCTACAAGGTGGAACACTTAACACCTCACACAAGCTAAAAATGAGTCCCCAATTTAGAAAACAAGTGAGTTCCTAAAAGCACAAAAGGGTTGCCAAGTGGAACACTTAACGCTTCTGTCCTATTGACCCCTCCCCTTTATGGCGCTGAGATTGCAACCACAAGGTGGAAATGAGGGGCCAATAGATTAGCGAGTCCAATAACCCAAGATAGCAATCAAGATCAATCACAAGTATTCTAAGACTACTTAATGAATCCTTAAGGGTTCACAACCTAGTATCAATTATGCAAGTGTGTAGAAATAGATCAAAAGCATGAAAAGATGCACACAAGCTTGACACATAAGAGATTTATTTTAAGTCCCAAATCAAAATATTATTAGTTGAAAGAGAATACCTGGGATCATCGCAACGCGCTTAGTAGATTTTACTTGATTTTTATCAATTCTTGTTGAGCTTTTCCATGCAAGCAAGTGATGAACTCTCCAACAAGCAAACAAGATATGCAAAATATATTCAACTTATGAAAACCATAGGGTTAGCTCTAAAAATCAATTATTATGAGCAATAATAACTAGAAATTAATCCAAATGACAACTCATATCATGCATTGAATCATATGAAAAATAAGTGTATACCCATCACAAAATTTTAATTTTTTTCACTGCATTTGACCTAGTCAACAAGATCTAATTTTTTTGATATGATTTTGGCCACAAAAATAGAAATCAGAATAGGGACCCCTACTAAAAAATAGAGAGCTTTCCAAAAATGTAAAAATTTTAGAAAAATCTCTTCATTTGTGCCCTAGAGACCCGTTTTATCAAAACAGACCAGTTTTTGTAAATTGACTATTTGAGCTATTATATCATGTCCAAATTTTAAAGAAAAAGAATGGAAATTTTGTAGAATTTAAAGAGCTTTCCAAAAATATAAATTTTTTTGAAAAATATGTTGATTTGCGTCAGATATTAATTTTTTCTAGAATTTCAAGAAAAAATTATTCAAAATTTAAAACATCTCAAAAAATTCTACATTTTTTACTGTAACTTTCCTGATATGTAACCAACTTGAAAAAAAAATTTAGACCAAAAATCTAAGCCATTTGGGAGATAAAATTAAATCTTTGAAACTTTGGGGTTTTAGCTCCCAAAAAAAAATCAAAACCAGCATGCAAAGGTGGGTTGCCCCACGGTGGGCACCAGAAATATGTGTGTGAAAATTGTACCTGATCTATAAACACAACACTTCAGTAAAATATTAGAGGTTAGCTATAATCAAATCATGCAAAATTAAAATCTAATCCAACCAAGCGATTTACTGCCTTCTAGTAGGTGCGGGATTAATGTTCTCAGATTGTTATCGAAATCAGTGACCTAGACAACAGTGACCTAGACAACACCTAAACAAAGGATTTGAATGAAATTGATCTAGATATGAAATATGAATGCAATTAATCTATATTTTTGATATTTTCTATGCAATGATATGAAAACTTGATATGGAATCTATGCTAATATGGAAATTGATATGCTAAAATGATCTAACAATGATATGAAAAAGAATCTAAATGAATGTAAAAAAAAAACAAATTGATCTTACAATAGCCTTGATTCGCAATAAACTTTGATTCTCCCAATTCCAATTCTCCAACGTGATTGTGCAAAAATATGAGATCTTTGAGATGAGTTGAGGCTTGTTTTTATAGAAATCCAAGGCTTTGGAGGTGCATGGGAAAAGCCATAAATCACTCAAATAACTTAGGTTGATTTTTGAGTTATTTTTAAATAAAGATAATTAAGTCACAAAAATCATGCAAAAGTACAGTTTAACTCGAATTAGAAGTTTAGATCAACTTTAAAACTCAAAAAGATGTTGAGTTTCAAAAAGCTAACAACTTGTATTGATTTTCCAATTTTGAGTTTAACTGGTCCTTGAATTATATGCACATGGATAATTATGATTTAATAAATAAATAAAGTGATTTATGCTCAACTTAATTGCTTTTTGAAATAAAATAATTAATTTATGGATTAATTAACTATTTTACCAAACTTTTATTAAAAACTATATTATTAAATAATGACAACATACTTTAATTAATTAAATAAGAATTTAATCAATTATTCATAGGAATTTTGATTTATTGTCAAAATTAAATAATACAATTAATAATAGATAGAATTAAATTTAATTAAATAATTAAGTGGCAAATATTAAATCTAATTAATTAAATATGTAAAATATTTAATTAATCAAATTTTAGGATAAATGTGATTTATTGCCAAATAATTATAAAATTAAAGATAATTATGATAATTAGGAATATTGCTAGGAATATTCCCCGATGCAGAATTTAAGATAATCAATTATGATTTGATGATGTTTAGATGTGCCTTAGGTTAGGACTTTGATGTTGATTTCATTCCATTTGTTGATATAGAAGATTAATGAACTTATAGCCCATTTTTGGGGTATTACAGAAGGTACCCAAAGCCTTCAGGAACAAGCACATATAAAGCATCGGCCAAGGGGCAACCCTAGTGAATGGACCTGAAAAGCCCAAAGGTGTCAGACTAAGTACCATTGATAGTGATGCAAGCAGAGGCATCACCAAAAAGCATTTCCACTGACTGCAAAAAACTGGGACCAAAACCAATGGCCTACAACATAGCAAGAATGAAAGGCCATTCAATGTGGTCATAAGCTTTGGAAAAATCAATCTTAAGAAACAACATAGGTTGATTAGATTGATGGGCCCATTCCATTCCTTCCCAGATAGTAATAATATTGTCAATGATATATCTGGACTTGATGAAACTAGTTTTCTTAGAGCGGACAATAAGTAGAAGAAGATGTCTGATCTTGAGAGTTAAAGCCTTAGCAATGATCTTGTAGGAGACATTCAACAAAGTGATGGGCCTCCAATTGCAGATATCTTTAGGATTGCCAGCTTTAGGTATGAATTTAATATTCCCTTTGTTTATAATAGTACCCAAGCTTTTATTATGGTAGCCCTCGAGATAAACTTTGTGCAAGTCACATCCTACAACATCCCACAAATGCTTGTAAAATTCACAAGGAAAGTCATCACACCCCAAGGATTTGTCATCAGCCATAGAAGAGATAGCCTCTTAAAGGTCACTGATAGTGAGAAATTTCTCATAGAAGGCTCGCTGCTCGACCGCTAGGTGGTTTGGAGTAACAACAATACACACCTTGAGAGCATCTTCTCGAGCAGTAGAATTTCCTTGAGAAGCAAACACTTTTTCATAGTGTTGAACAAAAGCTTGAAGAATATCACAAAGCTCAGTAAGGGTTTCATGACCTTTTTTTATTTTTTGAATACCATAGTTGGTATGACAGACTTTGAGGGCTTAAAAAAACTCTTTAGAAGCTTAATCGCCCACCTTAGCCAATGGAGGCAGGCTTTGATTTGAGCTCCCCTAGTGGCATAATTGTCTGCAATTTGCTTCTCATGGTGGTTAGCATTGGGATAAAAAAGGCCCAATTTATTACGCATATAGTACCAAGCATCTTTCTCTCCAACTATCCATCTAAAAGGAAAAAGCCCTTCTTTGTCAAAGGCCAGCTCAACCATATTGAAGTCCCCACACATAACCCATATTGTTAGAGGAAAATTATCCACCATCCAACACCATAGTTGTGATCTTTCCACATCATCATTGGGAGCATAAATATTTATAATGCTGAAGGAATGATTGTGAAATGACAACAAGATCCAAGTGACACACTGCATAGGGTCAGATCCATGCACAATAATGGCAGAATGAAGGTGATAGAATAGTAATGACACCACCCTTACCAGCTTCGTGCTGAGAAGAAAAAATAATGTCATTTGGCCAAATGACCCGACATGTAGAACTAAGAAAAAAAACAAAAAATTTAACTTCTTACAAACATAAAACATCCAGACTATGAAGGCTATGGTGGGTATCATGAACATAGTACTTTCTGGAGAGCTTAGTTAGACCTCACACATTCTAGGATAAAAAATTCATAAAAACTTTTGCATATTTTCCTCATCCTCAAGAGAGGAGAAACTATTTTTCAAGAAGGTTGGAACTAAACCAAAGCTGCTAGATAAATTTCCAGTAGAGATAAGCTACCGCTTTTCCGCTCGGTCTTCCTCATGACCATCAGGGCTGTGAGACAAACACAAAGTCTGTGAAGAAAAAAATGAAATAGCTTGCAGAGTGAGCACCACCCGAGGGGTGGTAGCCCACGTAGGTGACACTTTCCCTCAAGAATAGGGTTTGACATAGTTAGAGAAACCGGTAGTGTATTCCCCTGAAGACCAAGGTTTGAAATAGGTGAAGCAGCTGGTGTCGCTTTGGCAACAGGTGGGTTTTCTTCAACAGGTGGAGCAGTTGGTGGTGAAGTAGTTGCAGAAGTGGTTGGGGCCTGCTTAGAGCCTGAGGCATTCCTGCCTTTTCATGAAACTATGGTCCATTCCTCTTTTTTCCTGCCTCTGAAGGTTTAGCAGGTGCATCCTTTGGCAGTAGCTTAACCCAAGGGGTAGCCAAGGGGTAGTCCTTGATCTTGTGCTCTGTCAACTGACACCTATAGGAGGTGTTTGATAGGTTCAAATAATGCACCTTCTGAGAAAAGGTTTGGGAACTGACTTGTATCTCCATAGAGTCTTTGAGGTCCCTAGAAAGGTTGACCTCAATACAAATACGCTTCTGAGGGTGGGCATTAAAAAACTTGTCATGCTCCATGATAATAACTTTGCCAAGGGTTTTGGCAATAGACTCAATGAATGGCCAACATGGCAGTGGGAGACTGGGAAACTTGACCTAGATGGGAACCCTAAGTTTCTTATCATCTGAGATAGTGAAGTCTCGAGACCACCTTTGAAACACAAGAAAAGAGGACCTAACCGTTTAGGGACCATGGCTAAAAATCACCTCTGTTTGGGAAGGGTTAGCAAAATGAAACAGAAAAAAATCTTTGGTAAGGTTTTGAACACCTTCAAGGCGAACTCCATGAGGAGTCCAACTCTTGTTTACCTAGTCTTTGAGGATACTTTCAGGAGGAGTGTGACCCACAAAATACCCTATCAAGGTATGCTTTTCAAGCCATTCACAAGAAACATCAATTCTTGAATGTTAAGAATAATATCAGGGTTACCTCATGAAAGACCTTTAGGACAAATTTGTAGCTTTTTGAAGCTTCAACTTGAGCACCAGCATCAACTACTGGGCCAAAGTTGGTGATGAAGGGTGCTCCCCTTAATAACACAAACACATAACAAAAATAGAGAAACAACAACAACAATATGCAAGAACAGAAAATTGGCTTCTTATTATCTCCACAAATGTGGAATTACAAACTTTTAAAATTACAATATGCAAAGCCACGTGGGCATTTCCTTACAATATTTTGTAGGACAAAGCCTCGAATCAATACCCAGAACTGCCCTACACAACACTACGGGCCTTCTTTATATAGGCATTTTCCACCACCCGAGAAAGTTCCAAAAATTTAGCCCTAAGGGCTAACCAAACTTAGAATTATTTTATTTTTCAATTTATTACATCAAAGTCAGCTCAAAATAACTTTTGAAACCTGAAAAAAAATTTTGAAGGAAAATTATTTTCCACCATTTCAGGTGGCTCGACTTCCAGAGACCATAGGTCATCACCAATTGACCTGATTGACTATTATAACCCCATTTTGGAAATGCCATGAAGCGCTCTATAGGCTTGACCCATGCAAGTGCCAGTCACCCAAAATTTTGACCTCATCTAGGGCTTCTAAAGCCTTCAAAATTGAGTTCAAAGTTTCTATACCCTACTGCCAATACTAAAAATCTTCAATATCTTCAAAACTAGACCTGATCTAACCATGAAACTTTGCTGGTAGGCTGATATGACTGAGATGAACCTCCACATGTAAAATCAAAACATTCTAAGATCATAAGACCAACTTACTAAAAATAGAAAGTTTCCATAAATAGCAGCTCTACACAAGATAGCCCTTATTGAATACAAAAATAAAAATATTTTTGGATGATGCAAGATTGCTCTTACACCTAGGATGCTCCTACATCAGACACCTAGGGTAATTTGAGAAGTGACCCCATCATGACTCAGGTGTACAGAGGAAAACCAAGATGGTTAACCTCCTCCTTTGTTAGCCATGATGAATCTTCAATAGGTCATCCTTTCCATTTGACCAAATACTCTTCATATGTCTTGTTCCTTGTGCTTCTGCCAACGCGACTATCCAGTATGTCTTCAATCTCCTTGATATCTGAACTGGTTGCTGGAATACTCCACTATGCTACTATAGCCTCATCTTCAACACCTCCCTCATGATACTCTATCAAATCTGAAATGTTAAACACTAGTGAAATATTCAGCTCAGTAGGCAGTTCTACCTCATATGCATTTCCTAAATCATACTTCTTCAATATCTTACATGGCCCAAACTTCTTCATTTTCAACTTGTTATATGTACCAACTAGAAATCTCTCCTTCCGCAAATGAACCATGACTTCATCTCCAACCTAAAATTCCTTATGCCTCCTTTTCACATCTGCTTTAGCCTTATACTACACATTCATCTTGGTAATATGCTTCCTCACATCCTCATGGATGTTCTTCAAGTGTTTCACAAAATCTTTAGCTTCAACACTACGTATTTCTCCTTTATCTATCTTTCTCAATTTTGATGCATTTCTAGGACTACTTCCATTACAATCTGGAATGGTGATCTACCAGTGCTCCTGTTGATAGAATTATTATATGCAAATTCTGCCTATGGTAAAATCAAATCCCATCCTGTTGGCTTATCTCCAACCAAACATCTTAGCAAATTTCCCAAACTCCTATTCACCACCTCTATCTGTCCATCAATCTGTGGATGATGTGATGAACTGAACTTAAAATTTGTCTTCAACTTCTTTCACAATGTATGCCAAAAATATCCAATGAATTTAGTGTCTTTATCTGAAACTATGGTCTTTGGCAAACAAATGTAGTCTCACTACTCTGAAAAATAATTCTGCTATATGAACAACATCATTAGTCTTCTTGCAGGGAATGAAATGTGCCATCTTCAAAAATCTATCAACCACCAAAAAAATTGAATCATGTTCCCGCTGTCCTTGGTAAACCAAGAACAAAGTCCATACTAATATCCTCCCAAGGCTTCTCTGGTACAAGTAATGGCTGATACAACCTTGTATTCTACTTCACTCCTTTCACCATCTGACATACTCTGCAACTCTATACAAACTTCTTGACATCTTACTGCAATTGTGGCCAATAATAATTTTCACTAACCAAAGCAAGGGTTTTATCTCGACCAAATTGTCCAGCCAATCCTCTGCTATGCTTCTCCTTGATGAGATTCTCCCTCATAGAACTTCTTGGAATGCACAACTGACTCCCTTTGAATAGCATATCATCCTGAATGATAAAATCCAGCCATTTCATCCTGTCTAGAGTAATAGGTTCTTTACAAGCTTTCCAAGCTTCACCAAAGTCCACTTCTGTGTTTCAAAACAAATGTATAACTCTACAAAAACTCAACCCATTTCAAATGCCTTTGATTCAACTTTCCTTGACTATTCAAATATTGCAAAGCTTGATGATCAGTATACAAAACAAACTCCTTAGGAAGTAGATAGTGTCTCCACTTCTTCAATGCCTGAACTATAGCATAAAATTCTTGATCATCAACAAAATATTTTCTCTTGGCATCATTTAAGTTCTCACTAAAATAAGCAACAAGTTTTCCTTCTTGGCTCATAATAGCTCCTATTGTAGTATCACTAGCATCACAGTCTACTTGAAACACCTTATTAAAATCTAGAAGTGCTAAAACAAGTTGTTCTATAACTTTTTGTTTCAACAATTGAAAACTCTTTTCTACCCCATTAGTCCACTTAAACTCTTTTCTATCCCCTCTCATTGTTTCAGTCAAGGGACCACAAATACTGCTAAAATTTATGATAAAATTTTTGTATAAACTAGCTAGACCATGAAAAGATCTTCCTCGGTAGTACTCCTTGGAGTAGGCCATTCAAGGATAGCCTGTACCTTCTCTGGGTCCATTTTTAGACCTTCTGTTGAAACTAAAAATCTCAAATACACTAACTCTTTCTTCACAAAACTGCACTTCTTCAAATTAATCAACAATTTCTCATCTCTCAACTTCTCAAACACCATACGAATATGCATCATATGTTCCTCCAATGTCTTGCTAAAGATCAAAATATCATCTAGGTAAGCAATGGCAAACTTACCTAGAAATTTTTTTAGAACCTCCTTCATGAGCCGCATGAAAGTGCTCGGTGCATTGGTTAGCCCAAAATGCATGACTAGCCAATCATATATTCCTTCCTTTATCTTGAAGGTATTCTTCCATTCATCTCCTTCTCTGATCTGAATCTGGTGATATCCACTCTTCAGATCTATCTTTGAGAAATACACAGCTCCACTCAAACAATCCATAATATCATCCATTCGTGGCAATGGAAACCTATACTTGATTGTGATCTTGTTTATTTCTCTGGAATCTGTACACATCCTCCATTCTCCATTCTTCTTTGGTGCTAATACCACTGGTACAGCATAGGGACTCAGACTCTCTCGAATCAACCCTTTCTACAATAACTCATGTACTTGTCTGTTCAACTCTTCACTTTCTGCTGGTGTCATTAAGTGTGTTGTCTTGTTTGGCAGGGGATAGGTATTCGCACGACCATCATGTACAACACATCTATCAAACTGCCACGGTCTACCCAATAACATATGACATGCATCCATAGATATGATATTACATAGTACCTCATCTTGGTACCCACCAATCTTGAACTTTACTAGGCACTATTCACTGACCATGACCTTGTGGTCATCCTACACCCAGGAAATCCGATATGGATGTGGGTGTTTCTGTCTCTTGAGCTTCAACTTTGTCACCATCTCTTCTGACACCAAATTATTAGTGCTTCCACTATCAATAATCACATCATAGCATTTTACCTCACACTTGCATCTAGTGCAAAATAGGTCCTCCTTTGTTCAGGTTCATTCTCACCACTCAGTAGGACTCTTCTGTTAATTAGCACTTCTCCTCTTTCAACATCTTCTAAATTTGATGATCTGGCATCTTCATCTACATGTGCAACTCTGGCCTGACCTTCATTCCTCCTATCTATCCTTGCTTGGCATTGAGGACATTCAAATGCCCTATGACCTTCTTCTCCACAGTGAAAACATGTTCCATAGAAGCCTCCTCTTCCTAAACCTTGTCCTCTTCCTCTTCCTCTCTGATCTCTATTGTTCTGATCTTGGAAATGATTGGAATTGTTTCCTCTCTGATTTTGACTACTATTGGCCTCATCCTTCTTTTTTGAATCTTCATTTCGGCCTCCATATGACTGTCCACCAGATCGTCCACCATGACCTCTTCCATTTTGTCTGCTCTCAAACTTCTTGTTCAAATTTTCCTCTACTTTTAGGGCAAACTGGTATGCCTCTTCAATACTATTCATTCGAACCAAATTCAACTCCTCCTGAATGCTGGGCCTCAACCCATTAAAGTAATGAGAAACTTTCTCCTTATCAGCTTCTGCATGGCCTGTTCTGATGAGGATTCGATAGAACTCCTCTGTATACTCCTGAACAAATCATCCCGCTTGCTTCAAACTTTGCATTTTCTTTAGTAGGTCAAGCTCATAATCAACAAGGATGAATTGTCACTTCAATTTATCCACCATCCGATCCCATCTTGTGATTTTATCTTTCCCTCTTCTATTTCACTCCAATTGAATCTCTTGCCACCAGATTTTTGCATGAACTTTCAGTCTAGCCTTCATGAATTTTACCCTATCAGGATCCTCAATATCTTCATACTCAAAATATTCTTCATATTCATTGATCCAGTTGATCAACTCTTCTGGATTAAGATTTCTTGAAAATGTAGGAACCTCAATCTTAGGTCTTTTTTCGATCTTGGAAATGGCTCGAAAAAGTTTTTCTTCCTCCTAGTTCACAACTTTGACTTCTCCTTCTTGATCTTCTTCTTCAGCTTCATCCTCACTTTCATCTCTGACATTAAGATTCATTCCTCTATGAATCTCCTCTTGCAATGCTCGCACTTGTCTCTAGAGTGCTCTAACCTTAGGTGTTACAACACTAGCTCTTCTACCATATTCCCTTCATGGAGGTATTTTCACAATGCACGCTAAAACCCTAACCACGGTCCTGGTGCAAACTACCTCACAGTCGGCAATCTATTTACACACTCAAGAACTCCTACTTTGATACCACTTGATGAAGGGTGCTCCCCTTAATAATGCAAACACATAACAAACATAGAGAAACAACAACAACAATATGCAAAAATAGAAAATTGGCTTCTTATTATCTCCACAAATGTGGAATTACAAACTTTTAAAATTACAATATGCAAAGCCCCATGGGCATTCCCTTACAATATTCTATAGGACAAAGCCTTGAATCAATACCCAGGTCTACTACCTAGAACTACCCTAGACAACACTACGGGCCTTCTTTATATAGACATTTTCCACCACCTGAGAAGGTTCTAGAAATTTAGCCCTAAGGGCCGACCAAACTTAGAATTATTTTATTTTTCAATTTATTACATCAAAGTCGGTTCAAAATAACTTTTGAAACCTGAACAGAAATTTTGAAGGAAAATTATTTTCTGCCATTTCAGGTGGCCCAACTTTCAGAGACCATAAGTCATCACCAGTTGACCTGATTGACTATTATAACCCCATTTTGGAAATACCACGAAGTGCTCTATAGGCTTAACCAATGCAAGCACCCGTCACCCAAATTTTTGACCTCATCCGGGGCCTCTAAAGCCTTCAAAACTGAGTTCAAAGTTTCTATACCCTGCTACCAATACCAAAAATTTTCAATATCTTCAAAACTAGACCTGATCTAACCATGAAAATTTGCTAGTAGGCTGATATGACTGAGATGAACCTTCACATGTAAAATTAGAACATTTTGATATCGTAAGACCAAGTTACTAAAAATAGCAAGTTTTCATAACTAGCAGCTCTGCACAAGATAGCCCTTATTGAATACAAAAATAGAAATATTTTTGGGTGATACAAGATTGCTCTTACACCCAGGATGCTCCTGCATCAGATGAATGGAGCCATAATAAACTAACCCTTATGCAAAAATCTCTCAGTAAATGCGGTGTGATAGGTGGGAAACTCAGAAAAAAAAGTGCAAACAGAAAGCCGTACACATGAAACCCTAGCAGAGCAAGCCATATCCTCTTCTCCAACAGTTTACTCATATTTAATTCATATGTACAATAAATAATCTAAACAGTCACCCTGTAAATCTGTTAAAGGAATTCTACAGCGAATTGAATATGATTGAGAATAAATTAGATACTATTATTGATCACAAATTAAAATTAATAGACACATCTACTGCTCTTTATTGACATGTACACATGGCACACATATGATTCAGCTACAAGTCATATTCTCTAGCATAATCTAATTAAAAAATAGTTATAACCAAGATTAATAGACACTCTTGCTCTTTATTGACATTTACACAGGACACAGATAATTCAATTATAAATTGTAATATCTAACACAATCTAATCAATTTGGCAAACTTATCATCAAGCCTGGGCTTCTTTTCTTTGATGAGAAGGAGCTCTTAGACATTATTCTGATAAAAAAGCATATAATTTCTATGATGCAGACTCACCTGAGGTGACCAACTTCTTGGTAAGCAAATTCAAGAATGATATCATGGACGACAGAGCTCAGATTGGCTTTCATGCCTCCCATTGGTGGAGGTCCTCCACCAGGCAATTCTGGTGCAACTACATCTAGCCCATACCCAAGAGCTCCAAACAGAAAGAACTCAGCCTCCAAGTACTCTAACTTTAGAGGAAATTCAACTAAATCTACATCCCCTGCCAGAACTTTCCCAGGCACGTAGCTGCCATTTTGCATGTAATTCGCTTCTTTACTACCCTCACACAGACATGCAAAAAAAAGCAGCGCCAAAAACCTAGTTTTATATGCTAATTGAGCCATTGCTTACTATATGTTTACACAAAAGCACCTGCTCAGACTCTGATTCCATTTGTATATATATATAAAGCTTTTTCAATGCTTTCCCTAGTGGTAAACATGGTGGTCTTCCCAGAATCTTCTCCAGATTTGTTTCTATCTCCTACGCAACAATTCTTTGACAATTTTGTGTTTGTTGTTGCCCTTAGAGTTTGGTTAACAACAAATGGAAGATGGTTTGTTGCTTTCATAGTTTAGAAAAATGAGTCTTCTATCATTTAAGAAATTTTTTAGTGTTATTTAGATCAAATATATCTTTTTCAAAAGTAGAAGTTGAGAGTTAGGCCAAGTCTCTATCTTCAGATATATAAAAGTCCTATAAAAATATATAAAAGTTAGGAATATTTTCATGTAATAATAAGAAAATGTAAAGATATTTCATATGATTGTATATATATTTGTCAAACAATAACTAATCTTTTTATAATAAAATATAAAAATTAGAAACATGTTTCATGTAATAATAAGAAAATATAAAGATATTTCATGTGATTGTATATGTATTTGTCAAACTATAATTTGAAGCTTCTAAAATACATGATAGTATATATCCATATTTTTATAGATAATTATTATGAACAAAATTTTCTTAGATATATAGATGTATATTTTTATACAATATCAATTAAGATTTATTTTTAAAAATTTATAGATATTATTGTAATAGTGAAATCTGTATGCTATTACTTTCCTTTGAAGCAAATGAGAGGGAAAAAAATCATTATAGGATCAACCAAGAAAAAGTCTAAATAAAATGAATTATATCATGTAAAATTTCGTATACATATATTCTTAAAAGATGTGTTAAAATCACACACCTCTATAAATATGTAGAAAATGTAGGAGCATATTTCATAGAATAAATGATTTTTCATGTCATTGCTTATACATTTATGAAAACAATATAAAATAATAATAATGTTGTTTAACTTGTAAAACATTAGTTCTTGACTTTTTCCTTAGAAGCTTCTATACGACAAGACTATGCATACCAAAATCATTATAGATAAATTTACTTTGAACATAAGTATTTTTCTTAGTTATTATTGTAATGATAAATTTATATAACAAGACTATATCCACTTGAATAATGAATTAATATAATCATGTAGCAATAAGTAAGACAATATTATATTAAATTTGACTCTTTTCTATAAATAGGTCCTAGTCAATTATTTAGTAAGCTAAAAGAATAAAGTTGTAAGCTATTTAGAATAGAGGGATAGATTGTGTGAATGAACACCTTTAAAATAGAAATGGGATAAATTTTCAAATAAAGATTATTTAAATAAAGCATGTTAAGTATCTAAAAGAATCTTGAAAGAGAGCCTTTATTATAAAACCTTGTTTAGGCACATCTAGGGACAAATTCATCTCTAGGCTCATAAATATGAAGATCTCTCTTTTCAAGAGTGTCTTTTGAGTACAATCTAAGGAGATGACCGGATCTAGGTTTGGAATTTATCCTAAATTATGTCACCTAGTAGCACCACACCCATGTGAGGAATTAGATGGTAGTATAGAATGCTTAAACAATCCTCCATTAAAATATATCTCTAGGAAATAAAAAAATTATAATAATAGGAATACGAGCCTTTATAACATTTGGAAGAATGATTATATCCACATATATACCCTTGAAAAGAAGATGGATTAAGAATTATTTGTGTGACAACATAATGGAGAATCTGTAAAAATGATCCTATATATTGTTGGATCCAATTGTCTGAAGGAGATTGTTGGATTAATTATGTGTTGTCTTTGATGTCACACAAATGTCATATCAATTATCAAGCTCAGTCAGTCAGCAAAGTAGTTCCCAGTATTTACCGAGCTTAGTCGGTCAGCAGGCAATTTTCAGTATCTACCGAGACATCTCAGGTGTCAAAGAAAAGTATGGCAGAAAATAGTGTTAACCGAGCTTCCATGGTTATCAAAGGAAAGTTAGTGTTTACCAAGTTCACTCAGTCTCCAAAGGATGTTGCATAATTCATAGTGCTTACCGAGTTCTCTCGGTCACCAAAGGAAATCTCTTCGGATTAGTGTTTATCGAGCAAGGTCGGCCTAGTGAAGGATTTTGTTATTTTGAGAAATAAAGTTTGTTTATTCCAGCTAACTGTTGTAATGATTAGTAATGTTATCAGTGTCAACTTGACAATTTGAATGGACAATCCAAATGGTATATATAGAAGGTCAAGTTGTGAATTAAAAGTGTGCAAGTGAAAAGAAGAAAAGTGTGAGCAAATTTTGAAGGATGATTAGATATCCTTGAAGGGTAGCAGAGATATATTTGATCAGGAAGGATCTAGTGAAGCAAAATAGAGATCTATAATCAGCAATTCAGTTGCATCATTATTCAGGTCACTTCATTGTTACTTTCTTACCATTGTAGCAGTGATTTCAAAATCTCCTAACCGAGTTGGTTTAACAGCCATTTTGTAAATCCTCTAACAAGGTGACAGTTCTATTGAATTGTTTCAAGACCTCTTACAAGGCCACTCCTAACAGGGTGATTAAATCCTCTAACAAGGTCACACCTAACAGTGTGTTTTGTAACCTTTTATCAAGTTGGCTCCTAACAGGGCATCACTTTAGAAGAGTGAAAATCAGTAACTAGTTACATTGGTGGTTTTTCCCATATTGGGTTTCCATGTTAAATTTGGTGACTCTTGTGTTCATGATATTTTCTTTGTTCATGTATGTTAATCACTGATGAATTCTTAAGAATAGTTATAATTAATACTCATTGCAATAACCAAGTTTTTACTACAATAATAGTAAATGATTTAATAAAACATCTAAGGGATCTATGGTAATAATTTTTGTGGTTAACTGATTCACCCCCCCCTCTCATTTACTCCATCTATATTTCCAACAATTGGTATCAGAGCTTTTGGTGCTTGCAGGAAGGGTTTCAAGGACCTAAGCTAAAGATCAGGATGTCTTACAAGAGAGAAATTCCAAGGCTTAACAGAGATAACTTTTCAGCATGGCAAGGTCTCATGAGACTCCATCTGGCTTGCATTGGTGATTCAAGATGCAAATATATTGATCAAGAATATACAGTTCCTACTGGCACATTAACTGTTGAAGACATTGCAAAGGAAAAGAACCATAACACCATGATGATAGACATTGCATCAGCTCTTAGCTATGAAGAATTTGATGAGATCAAAGATTGCACAATTGCTTATGAATTGTGGAACAAGCTAAAGAAAATTTATGGTGGTGATGACAATGTGAAGATAGCCAAAGCAGAAAGCCTAAGAGGATAGTTTGATTAGATGAAGATGAAAGAAGATGAAAATATTGCCAAATATGTTGAAAGGATCAATGTGAGTGTTAGTGCAATCAGAGCTTCTGGAGGAAAAATTGATGATGAAACTATTATAAGTAAGGTTCTTAGAACATTGCTTCCTATCTATGCAATAAGAGTATCTGCTATTCAAGAAAGAAGATGTGAACAAAATCACAATATAACTTTGGATGCCTTAGTTGGAAGATTGATAACTTTTGAATTGGATAACTATGACAACTATGTTCCAACTTCTAAAAATATTGAATCAGCATTTGAGGCCAAACTTTCACTTAAGAAGGGCAAGAAAATCCAGTTAGAAAGTGAAGAAGAATCAGAGGAAAGTTCAGATAGTGATCTTGAAGTTATTGAAGCATTACTTGCAAAGAAATATACTAGAGGCAGAGGTAAATACAAAGGTAAAACTCCTTTAATCTATTTTTCATGTGAAGAAATTGGTCATGTTGCAGCTAGGTGCCCAAACAAGAAAAGAAAGGATGAGAAGAAAGGTCACAAGTACAATGGCAAGAAGAATTTCAAGTCATTCAAGGATAAAGGTAAGAAAACATGTTTTCTGGCTAAGGATTCTGATGATAGTGAAGAAGAAATTATCTTCATTGTTGTAAAAGATGAATCTGATGATGATGAAGATGAGATGGAACTTATCTCTCATATAAGCAAAGATGATACATGGATTATAGATAGTGGATGCTCACATCATATGACTGGTGACAGAACAAAGTTTGAACACCTTGAAGACTATGATGGTGGTAATGTAAGGTTTGGAAACAATGAACCTTGTTGTATAAAAGGAAGAGGATGAATTTCATTAACCAAAGAGCTTGTATGTGATAATGCATATTGGGTTGAAGGACTAAAGCATAATCTTCTAAGTGTAGCATAGCTAATCAACATTGGATTCAAGGTTGAATTCATGGATGGCAAAGCAAGACTGTTGGATGACAAAGGAAAATTGATTGGTTCAGGAAAACAAACCAAAGGTAACCTGTTTTATCTTGATCTTGGTGAATGCTCATGTTTTATTGCTCAAATTGAAGAAAGTTGGTTATGGCTTAAAGGTTATGTCATGTAAATTTTGATAATATGGTAAAAATAAGCAAATTCAAGAAAGTAAGAGGTATTCCTACTTTGAAGAAACCTGATGTTGGTCTATGCAAGAATTGTCAGATTGGTAAAATGGGAAAGACTAGCTTTAAAAGTAAAAACTATCAGTCTGAAGATATTTTTGATATTGTGCATACTGATTTATGTGGACCTATTGGAATTGAAAGCTATACTGGAGAAAAATTCTTTATCTCTTTGTTGATGATTACTCTAGAATGATGACTATTATGTATTTAAGAGAAAAATCAGAAGCATTTGAGAAATTCAAATGGTATTTGGCAAGAGTAGAAAAGGAAACAGGAAAAAGAATGAGGTGGTGAATTCATCTCCCATGAATTCAATAATTTTTGCATTGAAAGAGGAATCAAAAGAAAGGTATCAACTCCAAGAACTCCTAAGCAGAATGGAATAGCTGAAAGGAGGAACAGATCTATCATGGATTGTGCAAGGACTCTAATGATTGAAAAGAACATTGCTATGAAATACTAGAAGGAAGCTATTAGTACTGCAGTTCATACCTTGAACTGAGTATAGTTGAGGAAAGACACATTCAAAACTCCTTATGAGTTATGGTATGGCTATAAACCCAATGTAAGTTACCTGAAAGTATTTGGTAGCAAATGTTACATCTTAAAGGAATCTAGAAAAGGAAAATTTGATGTAAAAAGTGATGAAGGAATATTTTTGGGATATTATTGCAAAAGTAAGGCATATAGATGTCTAAATTTGTCTACTCACAAAATCATAGAAAGTGCACATGTGAAAGTTGATGAGTTTGCAGAAAAGACTGAAGAAGAAAGCAAAACGGAACTAGAGGATTACAAAAGATTTGTTTACATTGAACCTGATACATTGCTAGACACATTTTCCAATAAGGAAATTGCATCTACTGAGCCCAACATAGTGATCGAGTCACAAGAAGAAGTTCAAACTGAGTCACAAGAAACTGAGTCTTAGCCTGAAGCTACCGAGCAAATATCTACCAAGCCCGAGCAAACTAAACCTGAAGATGAAATTCAAGAAGCAAGGAACTTGTATTGGCCAAGTATGTCAGGAAGCATCATACACCAGATCAAATTATTGGAAACAAATCAGATGGTACTATGACAAGAAGTAAACTAAAAGGTACATGTTTACTTGTTGATTTTGAACCTAGAAATGTTAAAAATGCATTGGAAAATGAAAGTTGGATTGAGGCTATGAATGAAGAAATAGAAAAAATAGAGAAAAACAAGACATGGACTCTTGTACCTAGGCCCAAAGACAAAAATGTAATTGGAACAAAATGGGTATTCGGAAACAAGATGAATGAAGATGGTCAAGTATCTAGAAACAAAGCTAGATTAGTATGTAAAGGGTATTCTCAAGAAGAAGGTATAGACTATGGAGAGACTTTTTCTCCTATTGCAAGATTAGAAGGTGTAAGGACTCTACTTGCATATGTAGCACATAAAGGATTTAAAGTATATCAGATGGATATAAAATCTTTATTTCTTAATGGTATTCTTGATGAAGAAGTCTACATTGAGCAACCTGAAGGTTTTGTTGATCCAGACAAAAGGGATATGGTCTGCAAGTTACACAAAGCATTTTATGGTTTGAAACAAGCCCCTAGAGCATGGTATGAAAGATTACATAACTATCTTATTCAGATTGGTTTCAAAAGAGCTAATGACAATAGTAATTTGTACATCAAAGAAGGACCGGATAACAAAATTGTTTTGGCAGAAATATTTGTGGATGATACTGTGTTTACAGGGAATGATGATCAATGCAAAGAATTTTCAGAGCAAATGAACAAAGAATTTGAAATGTCTATGTTTGGTCAGATAAATTTTTTTGTTGGTCTTCAAATTCAGCAAAGCAAGAATGGTATCTACATTACTTAGTCTAAATACATCAAAGAAATACTTAAGAATTTTGGTATGGAAGATTCAAAACCAGTTGATACCCCCATGTGTACTAGACTGAAGCTTACAAAAGATGATGATTCAAAAGAAGTAGATCAGACCTTATATAGATCAATGATTGGAAAATTATAGTATGTAGTTCATACAAGGCCTGATATTGCCTTAGTAGTTGGTATAGTAGCAAGATTCTCAGCAAAACCTAGAGAAAATCACATGATGGCAATCAAAAGAATCTTGAGGTACTTGAGAGGAACTGAAGATTATGGCTTGTGGTATAAATTTGGAGGCAATCTAGACTTAAAAATGTTTACTGATGCTGATTGGGCAGGAAACATTGATGACAAAAAAAGTACAAGTGGTGGAGCATTCTTTCTTGGCAAAAGGTTAGTATCTTGACTAGTAAAAAGCAAAATTGCACATCCCAATCCACAGTAGAAGCAAAATATGTTGCTGCAGTAGTAAACTGCTCTAATATTGTTTGGTTCAAATAGTTATTGGAAGGCATGAAATTTGAGATCAAAGAACCAGTTGTTATGTTTTGTGATAATACAAGTGCAATAAATATTTCAAAGAATCCAGTAATGCATTCCAAAACCAAACACATTGCTATAAAATATCACTTTGTCAGAGAATTGGTGCACGACAAGGAAATCAGATTGGAATATGTTCATACAAAAGAAAAAATTGCAGATATCTTCACCAAGCCACTACCTAAGGATGCATTCTTGTATCTAAGAGGTAAGTTAGGGGTCATTCCCCTAT
The DNA here is from genome assembly GCA_027943335.1 of Chamaecyparis obtusa. NCBI lineage: Eukaryota > Viridiplantae > Streptophyta > Pinopsida > Cupressales > Cupressaceae > Chamaecyparis > Chamaecyparis obtusa. Next base: position 279,536 of record BSBK01009857.1, read on the forward strand.
CTGAGGCTCACTAAATTGAGTTTTAGTGATGCATCAACCAGAGCATGTTGAACATCAGTCAGTTGATGCAGCACAGTCAAGGAATCATTGCATATGAATCAGTACTTAAGGTACATTGGTATTCACCAGAAGTGTGTTGTCTTTGGCATGTGTTGTCAAAGAGGGAGATTTTGCAGTCATTTCATGAAATTTCTAAGAAGGTGAATTTAAAAAGTAAAGGAGAGTTTTCAGTCAGAGAGAGAAGTTTGCTAATAGAGGGAGTTCTCATAGATAAGAATCAGAATCAAGCCAAGGATATGTTCCTTACTCTATGTTTTCTATGAAATTTCATTGTGCTATGACATATTGTGTTGCCATCAATGCCAAAGAGGGAGATTGTTGGATCCAATTGTTTGAAGGAGATTGTTGGATTAATTATGTGTTGTCTTTGATGTCACACACATGTCATATCAATTATCAAGCTCAGTCGGTCAGCAAAGCAGTTCCCAGTATTTACCGAGTTCAGTCGGTTAGCAGGTGGTTTTCAATATCTACCAAGACATCTTAAGTGTCAAAGAAAAGTATGGCAAAAAATAGTGTTAACCGAGCTTCCATGGTTATCAAAGGAAAGTTAGTGTTTACCAAGTTCACTCAGTCTCCAAAGGATGTTGCAGAATTTGCAGTGCTTACCGAGTTCTCTCGGTCACCAAAAGAAATCTCTTCGGATTAGTGTTTACTGAGCAAGGTCAGCCCAATGAAGGATTTTGTTATTTTGAGAAATAAAGTTTGTTTATTCCAGGTGACTTTTGTAATGATTAGTAATGTTATTAGTGCCGAATTGACAATCTGAATGGATAATCCGAATGGTATATATAGAAGGTCAAGTTGTGAATTAAAAGTGTGCAAGTGAAAAGAAGAAAAGTGTGAGCGAATTTTGAAGGATGATTAGATATCCTTGAAGAGCAGTAGAGATATATTTGATTAAGAAGGATCTAGTGAAGTAGAACAAAGATCTGTAATCAGCAATTCAGTTGCATCATTATTCAGGTCACTTCATTGTTACTTTCTTACCATTGTAGTAGAGATTTCAAAATCTCCTAACCGAGTTGGTTTAACAGCCATTTTGTAAATCCTCTAACAAGGTGACAGTTCTATTGAATTGTTTCAAGACCTCTTACAAGGCCACTCCTAACAGGGTGATTAAATCCTCTAACAAGGTCACACCTAACAGTGTGTTTTGTAACCTTTTACCGGGTTGGCTCCTAACAAGGCATCACTTCAGAAGAGTGAAAATCAGTAACTAGTTACATTGGTGGTTTTTCCCATATTGGGTTTCCATGTTAAATCTGGTGTCTCTTGTGTTCATGATATTTTCTTTGTTCATGTATGTTAATCACTGATGAATGCTTAAGAACGGTTATAATTAATACTCACTGCAATAACTAATTTTTCAGTACAACAATAGTAAATGATTTAATAAAACATCTAAGGGATCTGTGGTAATAATTTTTGTGGTTAACTAATTCACCCCCCCTCTCAGTTACTCCATCTATATTTCCAACATATATGTGTCACTTCAAGTACAATTTAATGATCTTAATTTGGATAAGAACATTAGAATAGCTTATATAATTATTATAGAGATAAAAAAATATATATCTTTATTATAGACACTTAATATATACCTCTGAGCCTTAATTATTTATTAAATCAAATTAAACTATTCTCATGACATTATTCCCATTTTTCTAAAGTCTGAAGCCATATTTTTAATTCTAATATCCTTGTCACATATGTTTTTATTAGATAACTAATTAAATCCTCCATTAATAACTACCTAAAATAAATAGGTTATTTCTCCTCACTGACCCCAAGAGTTCAATTGGTCTAAAGTGATCCCTAAAATTAGATTCTTCTGGCAAATAGTTTGTCATAAGAAAATTCCCACTTTCGACAATATTTAGAAGAAAGGAATACATCTGGTCAACAGATGCCCTGTATGCAAAAAGAATTTAGAATCAATTGGTCACCTTATGTTTACTTGTCATTACTCTTAGAAGCTCAAGAAAAAATTCATGTCTTTGTGGCTATTCAACAGATATGAACTAAGCATCCTCTGGATAATCTCTTGTAGTTGATGTCCTCCCACCAGTCATCCTTTCACTTTGGAGTTGTGGTGGCATTGTCTTCTTTATTCTAGTTGGGGCTTATGGAAAGAATGTAATAATCACATCTTTAGAGGTAAGTCTTTAGTATGGGAAGGAACTCTCTTTTCTTCTTTTAGTAATATCAAGGAGAGTATGAATATAATGGATGTCATCTTAGCTACAAGATGGAATATTTTACCATAATCATTTTCTTCCACCTGTGAACACCCCTTTGCAACCAACTTTTCCTTGTATTTCTCATCACTTCCATCTAGACGTGGAATTTCTTCTTGAACACCCATTTACATCTAAATTTTTTTTTGACATAGGAGAATGGAATGTTTTAATTAATATTTCTCATTATGATCATATCATTACATATATATAGGGGTGAAAAATAAATCAATGCTAAATCAGTTAAGAAATCGATAGTTGAACCTAACCACTAATTAGACAATATAATACAAAACCATCTAATCACTTATGAAAGTTATGTTAGATCAGATAATTAATCCAACATTCTCCCTATTATTACATCAATCCTAAAATCATCGAAAAGACCTTACCTTAGGGACCCCCTTGAGTCTTACATAATAAGACATGTCAATTACATGATTCAAATACATATTTTGAGAATATATTCTTTTGAAGTAGAAAATCCTAAACCAAAAAAGGCTCCATCAAATAGTTTCTTTTCCCTAGGAAAGGTGTAACTTTGAGTTGTGTTCTTAATCCCTCAATCCCAAACTTTCAAACCATGAAGTCTTGAAGTATTCAACAATGATCCCTAAGATATGCGACAGGTCTCTATCATTATTTAGTGACCTCAAAATAGTATA